>JAOXYH010029117.1:0-11684 GCA_028566455.1 Botula fusca | reverse complement strand
GTTAGGGTTAGGGTTAGGGTTAGGGTTAGGGTTAGGGTTAGGGTTAGGGTTAGGGTTAGGGTTAGGGTTAGGGTTAGATTCCTGCGGTAATTTTGCGGGATTTCGCGGGATTTTGTGCGGGAAGGTTTACTCAACTTGCGGGAATTCGTTCCGGTAAATGACGTTTTTCCCGCATTCTGCGGTAAATCTGTGTAAACTTCTCCCGCTCTGCGGTAGTTGTGCGGTAACGGTAAAATTTACACAGATGCGGGAAAGATGAAAAATGTGAATCTTAACTCACCACTGCACCTATATAAACCAAACTTTACCAGAATGGTCCATTTGTGTTGCCCTTTGAAAAAATTTTTGCGACAGGTAGATGCCTTAAGAGGAGGGACCACAAATGGACTCCAAATGGGTAAATTCCTTAAATGTTTAAAAAAGTCTTCTTTTTTAGCACAGTTGACTCAGGTGCAGTGGTATTTGCTGTAGGACAATGATAAATCATGAGGATTCAATAACGTATCCACAAAGTGTATTAGGTCCATGGAATTCAAGGACAGTGAGTCCAAAGTTTACATATGATTTAATGGAAAATCAACTATATACTGGTTTTCTCGGATGCTATTTGGCAAATGTAAAGCACACTTTAGTGGATTGTTTCCTGGAAGATACTTTTTCAAAATCATATCTCGCAGTTTGATCCCATAAGGGCGGGAGTGGCAGAAAAGGGATCGAGAATGGAAATAAATTAAATATTTTTGTTCAGAACCACTGATTCCAATACAATGATATCTGCTGTTCGGAACCAAATGGGTCCATTTAGCAAAATTTGGTGGAAAATTTCTTGGATGATTCCCGTTCAACATAACATCTAAAGTTTGACTCTCCCAGAGGGACCACAAAAAGGACCAAAAGGTGAAATTTATTTAAGTTTTTAAAAGAACAAGTGACGCCATTGCAATGACATTTGATATAGAATACTGATACTTGAAAACAATGTTGATAGACAGAAAATGTAAAGGCAAAATTATCAGGAAGTCAGACTCCACAAAAGTCTGAATTAATGCCCGTGAACGTAAATTTTAACGCTTTTTGTTATGTTTGATCAGTATCTTTACAACAGCAACAGAAAAAGAGAAACTGTAAGAAGCTAAACTGGTCAACACAAGAAGCTTTTCAAAAGCTTCAGTAACACTGAAATCATCGAGAGTTATTCTTATTTTGACAAGTTTTACTGGTTTGGCTAATATTTTGAAAACAATAACGGAAGAGAGAAGCAGAAATGATAAGCATGTCGAATTCTACAAAAGTCTCAAAACATATAAGAAATTACTGGGGACCCTTATCCTGCAACAGACAGTCGGCATTCCAACTCTGCTCCTCTTGCTGGCTGACTAGTGACCTTAATTTATATGAGCAGACTCTTTGCAATACCTATATGAAAAGAAGAGAAGGGCAAATGAATTTCGCTATACAGTTGATGCCCTTTCAACTATGCAACCGAAAATTTGATAACAATCTATTCTTTTTGTTTTGTCCTGGTTTCTCGTTGTGTCCACGCTATTGCCTTGTCTCTAGATTTACGAGTCTTGCATCACTACTTCAACTTTTTGCTGCGGTATTCTGTTTGCCGATATCTTGATGATATCTATTCAAATAAAACTGAAATGAGAAATATCGCAGATACAGCAATTGAAACGCTCAACATTACCAATTTTGCATGTATGGGGAATGGTGCAATGGGTTATGGTGTAAATCATATGGAGAATGGTGTAAATGGTTTGCACGTATCAATGGGGAAACGTGTATGGGGAATTCCCCATTCCCTATACACGATTCCCCATTGTACAGACATTGTAATGTCGATATAATTGTTGAAACACAGCAACTACTCCATGGAAAAATTATTTATTCGTTGCGTTAATCATTCTCAAAAATACAAATTATGGTTACAATTCAATATCGAGTGTAAACAAACAAAACTGGTAATGGTGCGATAGGGAAACGTGTATGGGTACTGTGGAATGGTGTAAAATACGTATAATATGGGGAATTATTCAATGGGGAATAGAGAAACGTGTATGGGGAATGGTATAAAGAGGAAACGTGTAAAAGGTAATGTTGAACGTTTCAATCGCTGTAATATTAAATCTACCTCATATATTGACTTTAACATGGACATTGACAATGGTGGATGTTTGAGTATCAAACGACAATCGCCATGACATGGACTTTCTAATTTTGAACTTCCTATTTAAAACAGAATTCCAGCAGATTTGTATACACTCCATAGCCTGTCATTCCTGTCACAATTTTTGTTAGGAAGTTTCTCAATCAAGGGTTCTTTGTAGAAAAGTTGAAATCCGCCTCGAATAACAAAAGACTTTCACCTTACTCCATGGCAAATAACTCAATCTGATGAAGATTGATTAAATCGTTTCCAATATATTTTCAAATTATAATTGAAACTAAAATGCTGTTTTTGTTGAATTCTTTATACAGTTAACATCATAACAGCAAATACACTCTTTTAAAATAAATTGAAAGATAGATAAATATTATCTTTTACATAAGAATGCACCAGAATTTTAAAATACTTTCAATATGGCTATGGTTAATCGGTAAATGTAATAAAATTATTAAATTATTTTTTTTTGGAAATATATTCCTTGAATGACAAAATGGGAACAGTCATTTCTCTGGTTAATTTTTAACGGTAAACCTGACCGGACTTGACACCACCGGATATTCCCACTAAGTCTTGCAATTTGACGGTGCCATTAACGGAGCAGGACATGCTTACCTTCCGGAACACGTGATGTCAATCCAGGGTTTTGTTTGGAGTTCACATTACTAGTGCTTTTGTTCTTGTGTCGTCTGTTTCTATTTTGTTTGTTTACTACACGTTTTTGATTTTCATGTCTTGTTTGTTGTGTCCTGGTTTCTCGTTGTTTGTATCACACTTTTGCCTTGTCTTTGGGTTCACGAGTTTAGATCACTATCGGCAACAGAATACCGAAGCCGTAATCCAAAACTCGTGAATCCAGTGACAAGGTAAAAGCGCTGAAACATACAACAACAAACCAGGACAAAAACAAAAAAAGAACTGCAAATCAAAAACATGTAACAAACGAACTAAGTAGAAACATACTGTCAAAAACTCTGACATTTTCTTTTCTCTATCTTTTGATGAAAACATGCTTCTATTTCTATATATTTACGTCAAATGATTGTGAGATGAACCATGTCAGGGAACAACAAAGATTGTCGAAAGAAGAGAAGACCAATCTTCAACATCATCAAGAAAGATCATATTTCTTGAGAAACCATCTATGACATACTCCTTTCACATCGGTGGCTGTAGATATGTTCTTTTCTCATTAAGTATGCGTTTCTGCAATATTTTTTCTTGTCATTTCAATCACTAAGCAAAAGCAAAGACAACGATAAAGGTGAACAAAGAAAAGATAATAATATTCAGTGATATGATTTAACAGACAATGAGAGAAGATCGACAAACAATGACATATTTTTTCACTATCTTTGCTACAGACATGCTCCAACTGCTACATGTCTGAAGCATATGATAGTGAAATGAACCATGTTAACTAACAACAAAGTTTGCCGAAAGAAGAACAGACTAACCATCAAGACATTGTGTACATCAAACCAAGGAGTTTTGTTATATTTTATTGCTAGTAAGCCATACAAAACAAGTCCAAAAACTCAGATATCTTAAATTATGATAGGAATATAATTTTGATACCGCAAAATTCCTGCTAACTGTGCTCGTAGGAAATTAGATCCCGCAGTTAGAGATTTCTTTGCCGCAGTTAGGTATATCATTGCCGCAGTTAGGTATATCGTTGCCGCAGTTAGGTATATCTTTGCCGCAATTAATTACCGCTTGCTGGCACGGAAACTCCACAAAACATTTGGATACACCAAAGATCAGTTTAAAAAGTAAATATCTGAATAGTATTTAGAAACAAAACGTTTCTTTGCTACAAACATGCTTCAATTTCTATGTCTGCAGCATATGCTTGTGAAACGAACTGTCAATTCACATCAAAGTTTGCCGAAAGAAGAGAGGACCAATCTTCAACATCACAAAGCCAAAAACAAAGGTAAACAAAGATCATATTTCTTGAGGAACCATCTTTTAGTGATACCACTAAAACACAATCAAAACATTGCCGACGGAGGAACAGACTGCTAAAAACTCTAACATTTTTGATGTGAACATGCTTCTATTTCTACATATTCACGTCAAATGATTGTAAGATGAACTATGTCATGGAAAAACAATGATTGTCGAAAGAAGAGAAGACCCATCTTCAACATCATCAAGAAAGATCATATTTCTTGAGAAACTATCTATGACATACTCCTTTCACATTGGTGGCTGTAGATATGTTCCAATTTTTACATGTCTACAGCACACGATTGTGGGATGAATTATGTCAAGTACCAACACAGATTGCTGACACATATACAGACCAATATCGAAACATTACAAAGCTAAGCCTACATCAAGACAAGGCAAAGACAAGGTTAACAGAGAAGAGAATTGAGAAGGCCGACAAACCCTGACATCTTCTTTTCTCAACCTTTTGCTTGTCTCTTGGTTCACAAGTTTAGATCACTACTTCAATTACCCGCAACAGAATACCAAAGCAACAGGTTGAAGCCGTAATCCAAAACTCGTGAATCTAGGGACAAGGCAAAAACACGGAAACATACAACAACAAACCAGGACAAAAACAAAAAAGAACTGAAAATCAAAAAACATGTAGCAAACAAACTAAGTAGAAACAGACGAAACGATAACCAAAGCACAAGCAATGTGAACTCCCACCAAAACCCGGCAGTGATATCAGGCGCTCCGGAAGGGTAAGGATGTCATGCTCCGTTAAAGGCACACGTCACATTGCAAGTGAGAACATCCGGTGAAGTGTCAAGTCCGGTATGACGAGAAATGTAACAGAAGATATGATGTCGCATTTGTGAGATAGATACATCATATTCAACGTGTTGCTTCGTTTGTCTGTTGCCGATATTTGCAGTGAAATCTAAATGCGGAAATTGAAAATGTAATCCTGGCTGACATCATTAAATATTTAAAAAAAACTGGCCAGGCCTTTATTTTAACATCAAGTTTTTGATCTTATCTTGTGAATTTTACAGTCAATACTGCAATTTATATCTTAAATTTCTAGTTTCTGGTCAAATATATTGATATTAATGATTACAGTTGGAATAATTATCACAGTACCGCAAAGAAATAACGCAGTTAGGTTCATCTTTACCGCAGTTAGGTTCTCCTTTGCCGCACAATTATGGAAAATAATAACGCAGTTAGATTTTACCGCCAGTTAGGAAGTATTCCCGCCAGTATTATCGCGTGCTGCCATGGAAACTCCACAAACATTTGACGTATACGGGAATATGCTACGTAATAGCACGGATCGCTCGTGCTGCCACGGAAACTTCACAAAACATTTGGCTACACCAAAGAGTAGTATAAGAAACAACCGTTTATCGAAAGAAGAGAGGACCAATCTTCAACATCACAAAGCCAAAGACAAAGGTAAACAAAGATCATATTTTTTGAGAAACCATCTTTTAGTGATACCACTAATACACAATCAAAACATTTCCGACAGAGGAACAGACTGTTAAAAACTATGACATTTTCTTTTCTCTTTTATCTTTTCATGATACAGACATGCTTCTATTTCTAGATATTAACGTCAAATGATTGTGAGATGAACTATGTCAGGGAACAACAAAGACTGTCCGAAGAAGAGAAGACCAATCTTCAACATCATCAAGAAAGATCATATTTCTTGAGAAACCATCTATGACATACTCCTTTCACATTGGTGGCTGTAGACATGTTCCAATTTTTACATGTCTACAGCACACGATTGTGGGATGAATTATGTCAAATACCAACAAAGATTGCTGACACATATACAGACCAATCTCACAACATCGCAAAGCTAAGCCTACACAAAGACAAGGCAAAGACAAAGACAAGTTTAACAAAGAAGAGAATTAAGAAGGTCCACAAATCCTGCCATATTCTTTTCACAACCTTTTGATGTAGGCATGCTTCGATCTCTACATGTAACATCAAATGATTGTGAGATGAACTATGTCAAGTAACAGCAAAGTGTTAAAATAAATGAACAGACTGATCTCAACACTTTGCAAAAACAAAGCCTACACCAAGCCAGGCAAAGCCAAAGACAAAAGCTAACAAGGAAAAGTTTATCTCTCAAGCAGTCGTGTTGAATGACATGGACTTTTTAACAGACAAGTAACAACAAAGATGGCCGAAAGGTGAATAGACTGATATCAACATTGCAAAAGCAAACTTTACTCTAAGACAAAGCAAAGACATGGGAATCGCAGAGGAACATTTTTTCTCAAGAAGCCTTTCACTATATTAAGAACAGACAAGGAAGAAGAGCAGCAAACCCTGACATATTTTTTTCAGAACCTATTGATGTGGACCTGCTTGAATTTCCACATGTTTACACCTTGTGCTTGTGAGATGAAATATGTCAAGTAACAACAAAGATTAATGAAAAATGAATAGGCTGATCTCAACACTTGCAAAAGCAAAGCTTACACCAAGCCAATACAAAGACAAAGGCAAATGTAAAACAGAAGGGCACATCTCTCAAGTGATGTTAATAGAAACGGAAAGAAATTATGACATATTAGTTTTGAAGTCGGTGCTGAGACATGCTGAAATTTTTACATCTTTCCGGAATACAATTGTGAGGTGAAATATGTCAAATAATAACAAATATTGTCCCCTGATAAAGAGACAAGTCTTCAACATTTCAAGAGCAAAGTCTTCACCAAACCAAGGAGAAAATATTTCTCAAATAACCCGTTTTGTTGATATGATATAACTTTTTGGTGTAGACATGCTTCAGTTTGTACATGTCGACATCACATGATTGTGAGATAAACTATATCAAGAAACAACATCGTTTGCGGAAAAAAGAAGATAATCCACAAAATATATATGGAACTATTCTGGACCGCGTAATCATGTTCAGAACACCAACTACATGTATATGTGATTCTGCTTTTGATAGTATTTCAGGTATTCTATGACAGAGGAAAAGACAGAAAAAACTCGTAGAATATTTTCTTCACGTAATATTTTTCATTAAGTATGTGTTTCTGCAATGTTTTTCTTGTCATTTGAATAACAAAGCCAAGGCAAAGACAAAGATAAAGGTGAACAATGAAAAGATAATGATATTCAGTGATGTGGTTTAACAGACAATGAAAGATGAGGACAAACAATGACATATTTTTTTTCACACTCTTTGCTACAGACATGCTTCAATTTCTACATGTCTGAAGCATATGATAGTGAAATAAATCATGTCAACTAACAACAAAGTTTGTCGAAAGAAGTACAGACTAACCATCAAGACAGTGTCTACATCAAGAGAATGAGTTTTATTTCATTTTATTGATAGTAAGCCATACAAAACATGTCTTAAAGCTCAAAGATCTTAAATTATGATAGGAATGTAATTTACTTTTGTTCCCGCAAAATTCTAAATGTGCTAGTAGGAACTTAGGTCCCGCAGTTAGGTATTTCTTTGTCGCAGTTAGGTATATCTTTGCCGCAGTTAGGTATATCTTTGCCGCAATTAATTACCGCTTGCTGCCACGGAAACACCACAAAGCATTTGGAGACGCCAGAGAGCAGGGTAAAAAGTGAATGTTTGAATAGTATTTAGTAACAAAATGTTCTTTGATCTAGACATGCTTCAATTTCTATATGTCTGCAGCATATGATTGTGAAATTAACAACAAAGTTTGCCGAAAAAAGAAAAGACCAATCTTTAACATCACAAAGTCAAAGACAAAGGTAAACAGAGATCATATTTCTTGAGAAACCATCTTTTAGTGATACCACTGATAGACAATCAAAAGATTGCCGACACAGGAACAGACTGCCAAAAGCCCATACATTTTCTTTTCACACCCTTTTGATGAAAAATGCATTAATTTCTACATTTTAGCGTCAAATGATTGTAAGATCAACTATGTCAAGAAAGAACAAAGTTTGCCGAAAGAAGAGAGGACCAATCTTTAACAGCACAAAGCCAAAGACAAAGGTAAAGAAAGATCATATTTCTTAAGAAACCATCTATTAGTGATACCACTGATAGACAATCAAAAGATTGCCGACACAGGAACAGACTGCTACAAACCCCGACATCTTCTAGACATGCTTCAATTTCTACATGCTCACGTCAAATGATTCTGAGATTAACTATGCCAAGCCAAGACAAAAACAAAGGCAAAAGTTAACAAAAAGAGCATATCTCGTCAGAAGTCATTTAATGACATGTCTAACAGACAAGGAAAGAAGAGCGGCAAGTTATGACATATTCTTTTTTTTCATCCTTTGCTGTAGACATGCTATAATCGCTACATATCTCTTCATCTGATTGTTATATGAAATATGTAAAGTGACAACAAAGATTACCGACAGATGAACCGACTGATTTCATCATTGCAGAAGAAAAGCCTACACCAAGCCAAAGCAAAGAAAAGGAAAATCGCAGAAGCCGTTTTATTTATATGAGGAACAGGCAATGAAAGATGAGAGGCAAACCCTGACATATTTTTTCACCATGCTTCAATTTCTACATGTTACATCATTGTCTTGTGAGATGAGTTATGTCAACTAGCAACAAAGAAATAAACAGATTGATCTCAATTACTTGCAAAAGCAATGCCTACGCCATGCAAAGGCAAAGATATAGACAAAAGTTAACCAAGAAGCGTATATCTCTCAAGTAGCTGTATTTAATGATATTATTAACAGACACGGAAAGAAGAGCGGCAAACTATGACATATTCTTTTCGCAGTCGTTGCTGTAGACATGCTGCGATTTCTACATATCTCCAGCATACGACTGCGGGATAAAATATGTCAAAAACAACAACGATTGCCGACAGATGAATACACTGATCTCCACACATTGCGAAAGCAAAGCCAACACCAGGATAAGTTTATTTCAACAATGGTACAAACAATTCAAATTCGGCTATCTCGAAATTGCTTTGCTAAAATCCTGAAATTTGCATATAAGGATTATAATCCTATGTGACACTGAAATGCAAAATATAAGGAAATATATAGGGGTTCCGATTGCTAATATTTATGCCTAAAACGTACATGTCTCTTCTTTCTCAATTGAAAAAAACTCGCATTCCATTCCCGCATTAAATATCTAATTGTAAGAAGTGATACCCTAAATGTGGCTTGAGCTATGTATTCATTTCCTCTGTTTGCAACTGTTAGATTCTCAATTATCAGATTTGTTGACGATTTACAACCGGTCAGGATTAACCACAAAACAAGATAAAGGGAAACAAACGGACAAAAAATTTATACACCGTTTTTTTTTCTGGAACAAGGTTTTGAATTTGTTTGGGTGTCTCTACAATGTTCTGCTGTAAGGAAGTGAACCCTTCGTGTCTCAGAATCTTTTGACACTTAAAAGAGACATATGATTAAAAATATGAATATTGAAATCAGTTTACAACTATATTGGATTATAAATACAGAAAAACCTTCCATTCCCGCAGTGAATATCTAATCGCGGTAAGTGAGAGCCTATCTGGCATGGTAAGATATTCAATACCGCTGTTTGCAACAGTTAGGTTCCGAGATACCGCAGTTAGATATTCACTACAACCTACAACATTAACCAGGAAAAACAGCAGAGTTGCAGACATCTTACATTACGTCTTATTTTCTTGAATAACAAGGTTTTGACTTTATATGGGTACCTTATTTTGCTGTAAGGAAGTGGATCCGTCGAATAATTAAATCTTTTTTAAGCCCTTATACATGCGTACTTCATATTTCTCAAAATTGCAAAATGGTTTAAAACTATAAATCTTTTGTAAGCCCTTATACATGCGTACTTCATGTTTCTCAAAATTTCAAAATGGTTTAAAACTATATTGCATTATACATGCAGAAACACCTTATATTCCCGCAGTGAATATCTAACTGCGGTAAGTGAGAACCTATCTAACTAGGTTAGGTATTCATTATCATCGTTTGCAACAGTTAGGTACTCAGTTACCGCAAACCGTTTTTTACTGAAATTTTCTAGAAAAACAAAAATGAACTCGAAGTATAACAGAGTTCTTATGCTAATCGCATTGCAGGAGCAGGTGGAGGCTAAAAGAAATCCGAGGAAGACCAGGAAGACCACTCCGGCGAAGAGTACCAGCACCATACAGAAGACCACCCTAGTCAAGAATACCAACCTCAAACGGAAGACCACCCCAGCGAAAAGTACCAGCACCAAGCAGAATATCACCCCGGCGAGAGTACCAGCACCAAACGAAAAAGCACCCCAGAGAAGCAATGCACGCCGAGACAGTCTCCTAGGAGTGTAGAAAGTGAAAGACCCTGACTTCTGCCAGGAGGAAGTTCCCTCTGCAGAGAAGACCAGCAAGTCGAGTCTCCCAGGAGTGTGGGGGGAGAGAAAGATCCCGACTTTTGCCAGGAGAAGCTACTTCCTCTATCCTGTAAATAAAATTGTTTTGCATGTAATTGTTTTTTATTTCACATACAGAAAACAAAAAATTTAAAAAGTAATTCCAGTTTGGTTCAAGTTATGTACAATACCTACATTTATACATCTGAAAATCTAAAATACAATATAGATATCCAGCCACACAGTGTTAATCACAACTGCTGTGCGTGATAGCTCAAGACGTCGACAAAGAACAGGATGTGGCGAGCTACCACGGGAGAGCTCCTATAGATTTTAAGTCTTCCCGCTTCCACAGAGAACTGTCCAATTCCTTCACTAACGTCAACTACCATGTCTACGGCAGGAAAACTGAAAATTGCCAATTTTTATGCTATATACATACCGTACGTGTCTCTTTTTTCTCAATTAAAAACACACATTCCATTCCGCATTAAATATCTAAGTGTAAGAAGGGTACTCCTAAATGTGGCTTCAGCTACGCATTCATTTCCTCTGTTTGCAACAGTTAGATTCTCAGTTATGAAATTTATAAACGATTAACAACAATTCTGGTAAACCACAAAAAGAGACAAAGGGACAAACATTTTACACACCGTCTTTTTCTGAGGCAACAAGGTTTTGAATTTGTATGGGTGCCTCTGCAATGTTTTGCTGTGAGGAAGAGGATCTTTCATGTCTCAGAATCTGTTGACACTTAAAAGAAACATATAATTAAAATGTGAATATTTTTGAATGCCTATTTAATGCCTAATATGTGCGTATTTCATGTTTACCAACATTTGAGATCGGTTTAAAACTATATTGGATTATAAATACAGAAACACCTTCCATTCCCGCAGTGAATATCTAATCGCGGTAAGTGAGAACCTATCTGGCACGGTTAGGTATCCAATATCGCTGTTTGCAACAGTTAGGTTCTGAGATACCGCAGTTAGATATTCACTACAACTTACAATATCAACACCTTGCGAAAGCAAAGCCAACATCAAGCCAAGGTAAAAGTTAATAAAGAAGAGCATGTCTCCCTAGAAGTGATTTTTAATGACATACTGTAAAAGTACTATTGTTCGTGGGGTACCAATTTTCGTGGATTTCGTGGTTGACTTTAACCACGAAATTTGATACCCAACGAAA
>JAOXYH010029007.1:0-11685 GCA_028566455.1 Botula fusca | reverse complement strand
GTCTCATGTATTCTGGTGAAGAATATCGGCAACAGAATACCAAAGCAACAGCTGGAAGCTTCAATCTAAAACTCGTGAATCCAGAGACAAGACAATAGCGCGGAAACACACAACAACAATCTAGGACAAAAAAAAAACAACTGAAAATCACAAACAAACAAACTAAGGAGAAACAGACGACACGAGAACCAAAGCACTACCAATGTGAACTCCCACCAAAACCCGGGAGTGACATCATGTAGTTAACATACTCTTTTATTGGCGAAGTCTGTGGTAGCTATTTTGTTTTTCAGAAGGCTAGCTTTTCGGGTGATGTAATAAGCAAATCTTAATTTGGAAATTCAAAATCAAAATTGTGATATATTCAGCGCTGATTTTGATGCATCGGATGTGCAAATTTCGTAAATCAATTACTCGTCAGCGATCCAAGGGGTCAAAACTTTGTAAAACAGTAACTGTCACCAAGCTTTTCAAAGCGAGGATTTGCCAAAATGACGAAAATAGTAAGTTAAAGCCATCTACGGACAGAACTTTAAATTATGTCGTGCTTTAGGGCTTAATTACAGGTAGTTAGAATGTCATTAAAGTGAAGGGCTAGAAGTTTTCCATTGTTTTACCCGAAAATAAAACGCCTAAAAGAGATTGCTGATAAATTACAAAAAAGTTCAGAAATCCACACAAGTAGCCAATATATTTAAAAATGGAACGAATAGAAAATGCCCTGTAGTTTTTATGACAATATTCCGATATAGCAAACATATAATCACAATAAAAGCCATCCAATTTTCATACCGATTTCGACCTAGTGGGATATTTATGAATAAAGTTATTAACAGTTACGCAACGTTAGTTCATGCATGGTATACAGGTTTTCCGTATACGAACATTATTATGGCTAATTCGGTAAAACTATAGTATTGATGTTCGTCACTTTGTTTGACTAATGCATGTTCCACATTTCAGAGGCTAACGGACGACGCATGATGAGTTGCATTTAAAAGAATGTTTGACAATATTAAAATCTAGCCAGGTTTTCTACGACCTAGGTAGAGTACTTCAAAAGGTTAGAATCTATTTTTGCTAAATTTAAGGAACATAATCAGAAATTGAAAGATGACAAGTTCAAATTGTACATGTAGAAGGTGATCACATATCTTGGATTATTGTCTCTAGTGATTGCATCGGAAGCGCCCCAGATAAGATCTCGGTTATGAAAATCGGCTCGAAATCAATCGCCAAAGATCACAGAAAATTTCTAGGATTCATATGATATTACTGTGTAAATATATTAAAACTTCCGAAGGATTTACATGTATTGATTGGCATCCGTTACACAAATAAGAGAACTTAAGGTAAAACAGAAAAAGCCGCTACTAAGGGATTGTGGACTGAGGCTCAACAAGACGCTATGAGTTGTCGTCTCCTTTGTTGCTATTTAACGTTCACTGTGTATGTTGTGCAAGTGGTAATGGCTTATATATGGAACATAGGAAGAATTTGATAGATTTGAGTAGGCCAATTGTAGCCTGCGAGAGGCAAGGAGGGTATCAGACTAACAAGCGGAAGTTTTTAGCTCATGTTGACGGTAACAATCTGGTATTACTGTGTAAGACGAAGTCCAAACGGTAATTCGTTGGTATGCATAAGTAAGATGCCGTTGGACACAAGTGGGTTGCAGTTCTTTTAAAATACAACTTAAAACTTGCTATTTAAATAGGTAGGCCAAACAATGACGCTAATGCATTATCAAGAAAACTAAAAAGTAAATAGATGCTATGTAAGCGGCACGTGAATCTTGTTTAGCCCATTCTAGTCCGTGTTTAGACTGATTTTAATATTATCCAATAGTACTGCGGAGTAGCATTGGGTATATATGTGTTATAGTAGTCAGATAAGAATGGTGACCCTTTTATTTGTAGAGTTTACTTTATGGTAGGCATAAACCAACTGAAAAGAAAGATGTCATAAGAAACAGAGAAATTGGTAAATACTTTCGTGACTAGGATAAACTTAATGTGAAAGACGGAATAGTTTGAGACAGATATAATGAAGAGGTAACACAGTTGGTTTTACCATTGGTTTATAGAGATGTCGTATCGCGTGCACTACATGATTATGCAGGACATCAAGATAGAGATAGAACATTGTTTTGTTTGGTTTGTTGGTTTGGTGTGGATAAAGATGTAGAGGCATGGGTAAAATCATTTGAAAACGTCAAAAAGTAAACTAGAGGCTCACCTGGTATAGCTGGTACTTTAAAAGTGTTATTTACTACAGATTAAAACAAAGCAAGATATATGTTGACAATCTGAAGAATTTCAATTTTGGTCATGGAAGTGGGTGGGCTGCTTGATACACTCTGAGAGGGGCAACCCATAGACCATTGTTGCCAATTTTGCTTCAAACTTGTCCAGTGGTTTCAGGCGAGATTTTTGTTGAGCTTGACTTCCTTCTCATTTTTGTTTTTCAGAGTTTCTCTCTAAACTGTTATTGTTTTCAAGATAATAGTGGAAAGCAGGAAAAGTGTCAAAATTTACGTTTAAAAGCCAATTAATTATGTAAGATGTCGTCTGATGATTTTGGCACAAATGATTGAAGAGCTTGACTTTCTGATCATTAATGCATGTCACAGTTTTTCTCTTTCTGTTACTGTTTTCTAGAAATAATCCAAAAACAGCAAAAATCATCAAATTGATGTTTAAAGGCCAATCGTCGTCTGACGTTAAGGCGTGACGGAAACTTTGTAAAACTGCTCTTTCTGATCATTTTTGCTGGACGCAGTCTTTCTACATCTGTTATAGTTTTGGAGATATAATACAAATGTCATTTTACCCCCTTATGTTCTATTCATAGCAAAAGCAGCCATATTGATAGATAGACAGGATAACCAAATAGAGTTTCTAAGCAGACATCCTAAGAATAATTTTGGCTACATTTGGCTCAAGTTGGCCCAGTGGTTTCAGAGGAACTTTTGGGCTTATTTTTGCCTAATTGGCATAATCGGTAACAGAAAAACCCGTAACGTATGTTCAACAACTCCTTATCATGTTTCAGCAGTTAAAAATTTGAGCCTATTCCATCGTAAAGTGAAGCTGTTACAGCCATTTAGAGAACTTTTGGGTCATTTTACCCCTATGTTCTATTTATACATGAAGCAACAGAGGCTATGTTAGTTGACCAATCAGCACCAAATGTGGAAACTTTGTAGAGTACTGTCCACACATTATCCCTGCCAAGTTTGGTTTGGCTAATGCCCAGAGGATTTTTGCCTTATTTTTGCTGAATTTACATAATTGGCAAAAATCGGCAAAAGTTCACAGAAAACCTCGTAATACATGTTCATTAAGCCCTTATCATGCTCTTGGGGTTAAAAATTTGAGCTTATTCTATTGTTAAATAAAGCTGTTTCAGCAATTCAGAGAAATTTTGGGTCAATTTACCCATATGTTCTATTTAGAGCAAAAACAGCCATGTTGGTTGACCGATCAGCACCAAATGAGGAAACTTTGTGAAGGAACTTCTTTACATTTTCCCAGGAAAGTTTGGTTGGGATTTGTCCAGTATTTAAAGAATTTTCAGCTTTTTTTGCGTAATTGGCATAATTGGTAAAAATCGGCAAAAGTTAAAAGTTCACATAAAAACCTGTAACATATGTTCAACAAGGCATTATCATGTTCCTGCAGATAAAATGTGAGCCTATTTCATCTAAAACAAAGCATTGCATAAATGTGTACTTGTTACAACCAATGTTATTTTGTACACTCATCTGAACAAGTTACGACATGATTCATATGTAATATACTGTTAGATAAAGAAAAATTCTAAGTTCATGCTGGTTTTGTAATCAAACATGAATATATATATATTTTAAGTCGGTTTAACTTTTAACAACATTTATTCAAAATCGTTAGGGAACCACTTGACTGATCTATAGTAGATAGTGTATTTCTCACTGCTATTATTCATGGTCTGAATCTGACTACAACTTGTCGGTGAATTCCCTCAACTCACAATTGCACTGATCACTGCCATATGTTTGATTTCTTACTGACATTCATCTTGGTGTGAATCAATTTACAACTTGTATGCTCAACTTACTCATCTCAACTCGCCACTTCACTGAAATCTCTTGGTAGAGGATTTTTCACTGCCGTCATTCATGATCTGAATCCAGTATTACTTGTATGCTATGCTGAACTCACCAATTTACTGACCACTTCGGACTTGTGCATTTGTCATTGTCATCACATATATTCCGAGTTTGAATTAGATAACTTCCTGTCATTTCATAAATAGGAAACAGCCTTTAGTTGTTTTAACTGCATATTCGAATTTGATTTAATTTCGTTTTGCCACATTAAGTTTAAACGGAAACCATAAATTTTACAGTTTTGTATTTCATAAAGGGACATAATCCGGGAACCTAAAGTTAAATAGGTCAAAATTGAACTAAACCTGCTTTTAGTGATCAATAACAAAAAAATATTTTGCTTTAATTTGGTTGAGTCACATTCAAGTTATTGAACGGAGACAACAAATTTTACAATTTGGTATTTCATATGGAAGGATATAACTCAGGAATGTCAAAAGTGAAATCAGTTAAAAATCAATCTTAACATGCCTTTAGTGGTTCTAAACAACATATCCAAATTTGGTTTAAATTGGTTGAGTCCTTCTCAAGTTATTGAAGAGTAACCACATATTTTCAGTTCCATAAAAGGGACATTACACGGGAACGTCAAGAGTGAAACTTCATCTGTCTTTTGCAGATCTTAACAACATATCCAAAGTAAGTTTGACTTTGTTGAGTCCCACTAAATTCATTGAGCGGAAACCAAAAATTTTACAATATCGTACTTCATAAAGGAACGTCACTCCTGAATATCAAGTCACATCGGTTAGGATCAAACTTGACTTGCTTTTAGTGGTCCTAACAATATTTCCAAATTTCAAAACATTGACCAACGCTTACTTAAGTTATTGTAGAGAAACCAAAACAAGTTAAATGGCCGAACGGTCGGACAGACAAGGCTAAAACTAAATACCCCGTCTCCCTACGGCGGGGTAAAAAAGTTACAAACACCATAGATGGGTATTAAAAACATACAATTTTTAGTAATTCCTACCAGCAAAAACAAGAAGTCGTTCATCTCAGCAAGTAAAAACTGAAAAAAAGGTTTGCAAGACGAATAAAGTAATTTTTATGCTAAGCTATATTGCATGTATTTAACTGAACCTCTGTTGCAGTTTAATACACACATTTAAATTGCGTTTCCACATGCTGACGACTTACCATTAATGGGCGAGTATGTAGTTGCCTGATCTCTCACTGAAATACAAGAGAAATTCATAGTTAAGTTACATTTGTAGTATGAACTTACTTATGACAAAGCAAAAGTGACAAAATTTTTAAAAGATTTCAGATTTGACTTGCATGTATCCCTTATCCTCTGTAGGTTACCAGACATCAGTACCAATTTGCAGATACAATTTATATCTCCTATAGCATGAAAGATGCATGAAAAATGGTAAACAAGAGCAATCGGAAACGACAGCGTCCTCACGCATTTATACCACTAGAAGATGTATAATACAACATTTCTAATGATAAAACTGATACATATATTACTAAAGATCTTCACCTTTACCTTAATGTAAAACAAGAGTAATTCATATGTTAAAAGAAGGTCAAGGTGATTCAAGATTCATCCATATTATCCAAGATGCATCCATATACGAAATACAATAATTCTTGATTTGAAGTATTGTAGATCTAGACCTTACTTAACGCAGTACTTAACCAGAGTAATTCACAAGAAGACATGAGGGATACTTTGCTCATGACATTGTAATTAAATTAACGTGCCATGTCCGTCAGGGTTCGACTTTTAGAAACCCACTTTCAACTTCCATCAAATTGTCAAGCGATGAATATAAAACAATTTCCATACGTTTTCGGCATTTGATCCAGTTAACTGTGCCTGTGCAAAATCGAAAATGAGGCATTTTGACCTTCGTGGGAACCGCGAGTTTAAAAGTTACACTTTATAGGTTTGCTTTATAATTTTGATTAAATACAGAAGTTTTTAATTTCATTTCAGAAAATTGACCATGGTATCCCCTTTGAAGTGAAATTATCTCCTAACTGTCAGTCATGTTAAGATTTTCCGACATTTTGATATAGGCTTTTTAGAGTTTCACTGCTGCACATTTTCAAATTTGTCAGCAGCACTGAATTTTTAACACAAATTCGTCATTCTTGGCCCGTATTTTATTTGATTTATATTACCATATTCAATGGGCGTAAATTTTAAATATACCCTTTCTATGTCTATACTGAAAAAGTAGAATTTGAAACTGCCGACATCTTTGATATGTAAATTAGAATTCCTATGATTTCGTGATGTTGAAGACGTAGGTCAAGGTGACCAAATTTGGCGAGAGTTACCCATATTATCCTGGAGTTATCCAAGAATAATTATTCTGTGAATTGTAGAAATCGAATCTTGACCTTAACGCAGTTCTCAACTATAGTACATTGTAATTCATGTCTAAAACGTAGAACAAGGTGACCCAAATTTGCCAGATTCATCAATATTTTTCAAGACATATCCACAACTCTGAGATTAGAAGTATTTGAAATCTTGACCATAACACAGTACTAAACTAGAATCACCCGGGCGTAAAACGTTGGTCAAGGTGACCAAATTCTGGTAAAATTTATTCATACTATCCGAGATGTATCCGAATATGAAATACCATTGTTTTGTGACTTGTGGTGTCCGAGTTTTCGACCTCAACATAAACATTAATAAATTAATCAGAGTCACTCCTGCGTTAAATGTAGGTCAAGTTGAGTAAATTCTAGCGAGTTTCACCCAACCATTGAAGAAGTACCCATTGATAAATTAGTATTGCTCTGTTACTTGCAGTATCCGAGATTTTGAAACTGACTCAAAATTTAACCAGTCACTCGTGCGTTAATGTAAGATAAGGTGAACAAATTCTAAGGATATTTATCCGTACTATCTAAGATGTATCTACAGATGAAATAGCATAGCTCTGTCACTTATGTAGTATCCGAGATCTTGACCTTAACCAGCATCAGGAACACATGGATGGACGGTAAAATACTATATCCACACAATTTCGTTCAGCGAGGGGATAATAATTTTGACTTACAGTTACAAAGACACTGACTTGCCCAATGTAAGATATATGACATATATAAAGTTAATATCATCGACTTACATTCACAGTTGATGTCCCCCTGTCCAGTGTAAGCTGCCCGACACACACAATAAAACCCTCCATCTGTATCAAAACAGTCAGAATTGGCTGTACAGTTATTTAATGATTTGTCCTGACACTCATCTACATCTAAAAATTTACAATCAAATTGATGAACCATTGTAATAATGCCACACAGACCTAGTAAATGATCAGTCAGATGAGGTATAGGTTAGTTGCTTTAGGTAGATATATAAAATATCCTACCCCCAGTAAACTTCTGAGAGTTTCACTAGTTGATCGATGTCACGTGATGACCGAATATGTTCTACACACGGTTTGCACAAGAGTAACGTTTCTTGGGTAACACTATATTGTGCCACGTCCTGACATTCAAATGCGATGCTACAGAAAGATCATTGTCATGAAAGCTCGGATTCCTATCGGGAAGACTTTAAACAAGTTGGAGCAATCATGGTTTAATAGACCAAATGAAAACACCCACAGATTACAGTGAATAGGTCAACTTTACAATGTACTGTGATTTCATCATATAAACTAATTACAGGTGTTCACTTAGCAAGTCTGATACCTCTGAGTGCATACTTTATCCTGAAGGGACATCTTTATATTAGATTTCAATGCCATGACATGCACATAGAAAATAAGAAAAAACTCTTCAATTTAAAATTGCGATCACTGGAACAACAACTTTAAGTTAAAAGGACGACAGTTGTTGAAAAATCAATGCACTAGAAAATCCCTTCACATGATCCTATTACATGATGTTACAATGATCAAATTTCCATGCAATTAAGAACAGCTCTGTTTGCAAGTCAGGGCCAGCACAATTCAAAAGTCACGTTTGTGATAACAAGAAGCTGTCCGACTTATTTTTGGTTCTGAAGTACCTCCAGGGTGTACTATTGTACAGCTTTGATACATAGAGTTCCACCTGTTTGATGTTCTGCATCTTAATACTGCACTGCTTGCAGTTTGTTATGAACAGGTCCCCTCTTGTTAACTGCCTTAAAGTCCCATTGTATTATACAATAAGATTCATCAATAATACGTTGTACTTATACATTTGTTATTTGCAATATGTGTATCAAATAAGTTAGGAGTAAAGTGCAAACTGGCTACACTCTAAAACCAATGTTTTGTTATCCATATCTACTCTTTATGGTCAAATGATTACAGCTGACTGCACTTTATAATCACTGGTCTGTCATACATATTCCTGACTATACACCGCTGTATAATCACGAATTTATATTAAAGCACATATTTTTATTGTTCAGTGCTGACAATCTGTACTGTATAATCACAGGTTATACATAGAGGTAGGGCTTAGATGTATCTATGCCCGCTTCATGGTTTATTATTTACTTGTATCTGATTTTTCAGTGCTGATGAGTTCAACGGTAAATGCTGTGTTTAAGGTTCAGAGATGAAAAACTGTACTGTACAAGATAACTATAGGTTTGTAAAACACATTGTGTCTTATTTGTGAAAAATTCAATGCTCCACTGTATGTGTATAATCAAAATATTTAATTCATCTATAATATGTATCATTACTTACTCTCACACAAGCTGGATGAATTTTTCTGATAACCAAAATCGCAAGCACAGTCGTAAGATCCCGGGATGTCTTGACATGAGGAATATGGTACGCTGTCACATATCATGGTATTGGAGCATTCATCAATATTTAATTCACAGTTTGTCCCGTTCCATCCCTTCCTACAGGTACAAGAGCCGTTTACATTGTTGCAGTCTATGGTATTGGCACCAATACAAGAACACGCCTTAGAACAACTTATGCCATAATTTGTTGGAAAACATTCTGAAAATAAACATAATACATCTTACAGATTTCTGTTACTGTTCTTAACATGCAAAGTTGAAATTGGCCCATTGAAATGCACGAAAATGTTCAGAAAATTTCTTATTGAAATGTGAAAAAAGTTAAGGAAATGCCTTATTAGTGTACTTAAATCTGGCTTTACTTCAAACTATCCAGTATAACCACAATAAATGGATTATATAACTTGCTTTTATTATCAATTTGTAGATTCTTATGGTAAATTTGATTTTGAAAAAAAAGATGAAAACGTTTGGTCTTTCTGATTTCTTTGAAAGCTCTATTCAATGATTCTTGCAACAGTGTTATGTATCAAACACTTTTGATAAAGGAGTAAATGAGTTTCCTATTCTATATATATATAAAATAGGACAACAATGTCCACCCTTACAAATTGTGTACAAGTTCTTTGAATATCATTATTAACATATCTATACATGAAATATCATTGGTCATCCGACTTGTTATATATATATAAATGAGATCTTAACTTAGTGTAAATATAACAAGCATCTCTCATGAAAAAAGGCATGGTAAAATAACAAAGTAACAAAATTTTAGCCAGTTTCTTCGAAAGTCTCCAAAATGTATTCACACATGAAATATTGCCCTACAAGTTGTAGAATAGCTCAAGTGTAAATGTAGGTCAGGGTCTTTGATACTACCAAACATGTCATTATTTTTGTATCTTATTGTTTAAGTATGATGATCTAGATTGACAAGAAAACAATTACAGCTGTGGTTTAGATTTAACAATCACCTTGACAATTTCCATTTTGTAGTTTCTGGTAACCTATTAAACAATTACATTCGTGTGTTCCATTCAGATTATTGCATTCGGAATTTGATGTGACATCACATATGCTTGGCGTAACAGCACATTCGTCCACATCCTCTGCACACGTTGTACCCTGCCATCCGTCCTTGCAGGTACAACTACCATTGACATTGTTGCAAGATAGCATATTTTCTATGACACATTTACAGATGTTGGCACAGTCTTTTCCCCACGTATTAGAACCACATTCTGTAATAAAACGCCTTAAGTATGACATTGTTACAATTTTTTTCTACAACACATAAACAGCTGTTAGCATATGCAATCGTTATTCAATTGTAAAAGAACAGCATTCTATTAAGAAGAGGAACAATGCCTACAAATGACAACCCCAGCTGCAGAATTGTACGATTTTAATGTCATGATTTTTTCTGAGAGTTAACATTGCTAGTGGTTTGGTTTTTGTGTTGTTCTGTTTCTTTTGTAATTGCTACATGTTCATTTTTTGTCTTTTTTACATGTTCCGAGCTCCCATTCTTTGTTCATCTTTTTGCATTGTCTGTGGATTCTCAACTTTAAGATTTTCTCCTTCAACCTGTTGCTTCGGCATTCTATTTCACATATTTGTACTGGACTGGACATCTGCTCTTCCATGGAAAACACGTCAAATAATATATATGTACATGCATATAATCCTCAACCACAATGTGTTAACTAGAGGGTCACCTTAGCCTGTATTGGCCATCTTGTTCTCACATGAATAAACCTACACTTACTACTGCGTAATTTGTTCTCCCTATTCTGCTTTAGTAACCCAATCTGAACATGTTTGGTTTAAATTGAACCTATTTATATAATTTGATCATTTATGCCTTTATTTGCATAATTAGACGGAATAGGTTAAACTTCAGAGTAAACTAAAAGGAAAAAAAAACATATACAACACACTTTATACAGATTATGATTATGCATCTGCAGTGAAGTATTGAGCTATGCATGTTTTAAATGAAACCATATACTAAGTCATTTTAATTTTTTTATCTTTAGTAATAACAACCATCTTTCACAAAAGGTAAACCTATTAGATAAAATGTTGAAAGGCGACTACCAAAGGACCACTTTGGCTAAGTTTGGTTTAAATTGACCGATTAGTTTCAGAATGTTTTGCTTTATAAGTTATTTCAGCTTTTGTGTGTTCTTTGTGATGTTTTTCTTGTTCCAATCTTTGCGCCTGGATTTCCTGTTTTTGATCATCGACCTCATGGCGGATTTTTCCAGAATTCTATTCAATTACAAATCGGTAAAAACCCACAAAAGTTATGAAAACCTTTAAACATATGTTCAAGAGTTTTAATTCATGCACTACATTTCAAATTAGAGCTACTGATGGCTCAAAATGAAGCCTTTATAAGAAAATTCTATTAAGTAACGGTAATCATCTTCGAAAGAGGATGGGGCTATTCGATAAAATGTTTGAAACGGCTATCCCAGCACCATTCTGACCAAGTTTGGTTTAAATTTGGACAGTAATATCAGATTTTTAAGTATCGCGTCCATAGGAGGGACGGCACATAAGGATCACTCTGTCCGTTGTCTTGCATCGTCCCGCATCCTACGTCGTCCCACTTCAACATTATCCGCAACTCCTCCGGAATGACTGAATTTATTTCCGTGAACTTTTCAGTAGTTTCCTTACAAATGTTGAAGATGTGCACATTCTATTTTACTAATAGATTATTCCATTTTTTCCAAATTATGGTCATTTTTAGACTTCGACATACAAGTTTAAAATAGAAAGTGGGTACTATTGC
>JAOXYH010028897.1:0-11688 GCA_028566455.1 Botula fusca | reverse complement strand
TTTTCGGATTGCATAACATACGACTCGGTTTTTGTTGACAAAAATTCGAATTTCAGAAAGTATATTGCACCGAGATACTGATATTCTTGAAGACAATTGCAAAATGTCCACAAACATACCGTAATCTTTCAAGAGGACAATGCACCAGTAAATACTTTGAGAGAGGCTCTAAATAGGAAAACTTGATGGAAATGTAATTGAATTTTCAGTGTTCCATGTGATGTCTGTGTTTGTTTCTTGGCTAGGCTTTTTCCCAGGATTTTCGGATTTAAATCTGGTCGTTCTGTGGTTTTTTCTTGGACTTTTAATTGATTTCACTTTCTGATAGCAATAGCAATACTAGTATCTAAGCAGGTAAGTTTAAGAAGAAAGGTACTGTACAGTAACAACAGAAACGCCTGGAAGAATGTTTACAAAATATTTTTGAGGGGACATGCGATTACTACGCAAAAGACAATAATCCTCATAATTTAATTTTCTATTTACTAATCGTAAAAAACTTCTGTTACGTGAAAGATGTTAAGTGGAAACTCATGAATTGGAACTTGCGATGTTCCATCGTTTATGTTCGGACCACTTTTTAAGTGTTGTAAAGTACTCCTTTACATGAAATGTTCTTGCAAATTGATCGTCAATTATGGTTTTCATTAATTTTGGCAGGGTTAGTGAATTAGAATACAACCAGTATTGGGAAAGGTTACGATCGCTGAACGACAAATTTACCACGTTGTTGGAATAATTGAATTCGGTTTTCTATAGATATACGAACAATAAATAAAATCCGAAAAATAAGGTTTAATAAAATTTGAACGAGCCATAAATTAAAATACGGCTAAAAGTAAGTATTTGCAAGCTTAACTTTTTGACATGATATTTTACAGATAAGTTGCTACCTCAATCAGTTGTTGTTTAAGGCTTTAGTTTGCTTATAAAATTGTTGTGTCATGAAGGATTTATTGCTCTTTTTGGAACAACTTCATTTTCTTTAAACCCTATTTTAAACTTCAAAAAGTGTAATTTTTGCATAATGAAACAAACATACAAAATTAACGTAGTGTCTCAATACAGCTGGCTGTAGGTAGTATTATAACTGGAAGGTATGTAATACGTAATATATTTTAAGTTTCCGTATCAAAAGATTTATGACATGTGTGGTTTAAAATAAAAAGATGCAAGTAAAAGTAACGCAAGATAATTCATTTGCTCAAAATTAGGCAACTGGGAAGGTCCTTAGTCTTTAAATAAGCATTCACACTTTATTTACCGTATGCAAGGAAAATAAGATTTGTTTTGTAGTATTACAGTCCAATTGTATAGCATGCAACAATGTTATTTCTATAATTTCTATGATGTATTTGATGTGGCATATTACATTTTAACTGTAGCAGTGTACTGTAATTCTACAGGCCTATATTGAAATATAGAACAGTTGATCGTTTTCTCCTAGATTTTGAGTGTTTATTAAGATCTTTAATTATCCCATTTTAGTCAACCTACCTTTATCAAATTTAGCTGTTAACTGATCAAGTTGTAACTTTTGTGCCTGTAGCTGTGAATCAAGGTCTTGGGTTTTCTTTTTGTGTGTTTTCTTCTCTTCCTGAAGCTCTGCACAGAGTTCTTCAACTTTGTCTTCCATTTGTTCGTATGTATTTATTTTTTCTTCTAATGCCGCGACTTTCTGAGCGCTCTGCTCATTCAGGGTTTCTATTTCATTTTCAAGTGCTGACACTTTTTTTGTAGATTTACTTTTTGTTTTTCAACTTCTTCCACCTTTGTCTTTTCCCTTGTTAATTCATAACAAACCTCTGGAAAAGTTTTCCCTTCCTGTAAGTATGCAGAATGTAAATTTACGTAAATATGTGGCAATTTAATGTAACTAACACGATACTCAAAATTTCTATATTTCCAAATTTTCTGCAAATAACAAGATTGTTACGAATTTGTACTGTGGTTTTGGCAGCTGTTTTGATTCTTCTGTTTAAGAATAATCGTGACAAAATAATTTGTAATCGTTCTTATACATGTCACAATATTCACCTATCCGCATAGAACTTGTAACTGATTTTCAGACCACATTGTAGGAGTTGAAATTCCTAAAGAAATAGCGATTATTACACTCCATTTTTCATATTGGCCCCCTCATCTTCCTGAGACCCATATTGACCCAAGGTCTAATCGGAGGGCCGATATTTGGTCAAGGAATGAACCATGGTTGTGTAGGTTAAAAATAGTCATTATTTGCTCTATCATTCCATTGTCACAAAGTACGACCTCAACTGCGCGCATTAAAAAAGCGAGAGGCTCGAGATGGATGACGTCACAATGTTGATATGGATTTTTTGCCCTTAGACTTTGATACGGCTGGTTTACTTCCAGCTGTATCGAATGTACAAAACGACCTATGTAAGCGCTAAATGTATGACAAGTACTAGTATACTGAATTTTATTTCAGATTCGCACGATTATAAACCTTAATTTTGCGTCTGTAAATAATCCTTTCTCCATCTATTCGTTAAACATATACAATGACTTCACCAGGAAAATATTTAAATTGCAAAGCCAATCATATGTACAAGTCAAGGTACTTAGGATAGCTTGTATTTCCTCCTGCCCTTAAATTATTTGGTGAAAGAACTACATTTTATATGTTAAGAGGACTTAAAAAGACGAAGATAAACCTTGAATCTACATATTGCATATAAATGCAGCAACTAATATAATATATCAATTTTGTGTTGTATCAACCAGCAAGCATATTGTTTTCTTTCAAATTATTTCCTTTCAAGTCGTTAAACAACCTTTCAAAATGAATGCGTTTTTGTGATTCCAACATGTTTCCAGAAAAATGAAATGCATTTCTAACAAACGTTTCATAAAATGTGAACTTTTCTGTGATTTTCATCATGTACATATGATGCGAAACGCAATTTTAAGTCCACGACATAGGTCAAGTAGGTAGATCAGGCCTATCATTTATCATATGATGCTGTATTGTTCAATTTCGTTCCGTTTTCCTTGTTTTTAGTATTCAAATATTTATTTTTGACAAGTTTTAATTCAGGAAATTTGAACTTATTGTTGTATTTATGTTGTCCTCTAACGTATACGGAATTAACACCTTTGTTACTCTTCCGTATAATTGTGCAAACGCTTGTTTGAATTTTTGTCAGACTTTTGTTTGCTTTGTGAATATATTTTGAATACCAAATAATCAAGAGTGTTTAAGTAATAAAATTAAGAAAACCGATCAGTCACAACGTGTGAGAAACTTTTGTATCGCCGGTCAATCGTTGCGCCACTTAACGTCTACGATCGATAACTCATTGGTTATCGATTTCTGAAAACGTCTATAACAATATGGATACTTTTTATCTGCAACACCAATGTAACTTTATAGAAATTATTTCAAGACGTTGTAAAAAATGCTATGACAAACTAACTACAATTCTAGGCCATTTTGTTGAAATTTTCATACTGAACTTTTTTAAAACTTCCACATTTTGAATTGCATATTTTTCCAATAGTGTATAGCCCTGAGAGGTCTTCTAAAATATTGAAAAATAGTATACTGCCATTATGATACTTTCAGTAATTAAAGGTCGAAATTGGTTGCCTTTACAATTTTTGGCAAACTGAAAATATCTAATTTTTTTTTGCAATAGGCATTATGCAAGGTACATGATGTTTCATCACAGTAATTGAACCATAAACAGTAGAAGAAAAATGCTCCGATATTTTTTCAAGTAAATATTTAAGTTCAAGGTCAGAGTGAAGATTCAAATTTCCATTCATACCAACCAAGATAATCTTGACATAACGTAGAATGACAACGAAGAAGTTTTAAGACCAATTGTTATTAAAACAGATGACAAGAGTTGTATGACAATTTTTGTAAGCTATAAATCCATGTAATTTCGTATTATAACAAAAGAAAAAGGTTGATTGTATTTAAGCATATTGCGGAAGGACACCGTTGGAACCAATTATTTTTTCAAAACTGGAAAATGTCACTATTCAGATTTCGTTTAGTTAACTTCGTAACTGTCTGACATTCTTAAAAATTGTTAATTTTGTTTCAGTCAAGCTTAAAGCTGCACTAGAATTGAAAAGAAAGTTTTGAAGTTTACTTGAAACAACTTTTTTTCAATAGCTTTGACGAGTCATGGTGTGATGTCAACTTGTAGATAAAGATGAAGTCTCCATTATGCAATGATTAAGAGCTTAAAATATCAAAAATAGACATACAGCAATGATGATTTCCATTGTAATAAAACAACTTAAATGGTGACGACTGAATTAAGGTAAGTAGGTTTGTATTGGTGCCCTGGTTACCATTGCATAGTTGGTGAAAAAACTAAAAGTAATCACATTTGCATGACAAATGTATCAAATAAGACTTGATATTGTGAAATTCGTATAAATCCGTCATTTTTGTGTTTGACAATTCCGAATCTGTCTGATTTTCTCAGACAATAAAATTGAATTTTTTCTGATGAAAGTGGAATTTTTGTCTGTTTTGTAACAAGTCAAGACGTAAGGAAGTGATAAATTTTAAACCTGAACAAACTGTACCCACCGGTTCTCGTCCTGAAAAAAAATTAAAATAATTACATTTAAATGTGAATAGTGAACTAATTCTCTGTCAATAAAATCTATTTTCTCACCATCTTTGTGACTTGTTATATCCTTAACTCGAAAATACTCTCAACCATGAACATTTATTCTTATCCCGAAAACAGTTTATACTTTTATCCCGAATATAAATATTCTTATGCCGGAAAACCTATACTGTTACCCCGAAAACAAAATGCGCTAATTACAAAAAGCATCCATCTTGGACCTAAACTTCAACTTCAGACACTGAATAGTGAAATGTGAGTCAGCTAATCGTTGCTTTGTTCTGTTGCGGCAAAAATAAGACTTTCTCAGATGAATCTTCCGCCTTCCGATAGTACATTGTATCTGCTTATAGTCAATTGATTGTTGAACTTTGGTTATACGTGCAATTAAAACACTAATTCTTCAACAAGTACTAAATGTAATTTAAGAGTACAGCGTAAAATTCCAGGATACCTACTGATCTTCTGAATTGTAACACAGATTACTGTATATGCAAATCAAGTATTTAGAAATGTTCGGGGTGAGTAAAACTATTTTTCGGGATAAGGGTAGAACATTTTCCAGATAAGAGTTTATTTTCCGGATAAGAGTGACTTTTATTTTCAGTTTAAGAGTAATTTTCGTTTTCGGGGTGGTAAGAGTACAATTTCGGGTTAAGAGTATTTTCGGGATAAGAGATTAACAGTAACGTCATAAATATTTGTCAGTGTTTTTTTTCTTTTTAAGGCAGTGAATCTCTAAATATGGTACTACAGCATTGCCTGTTAACACAAAAATAAGAATAATATTGATATATATTAAGTTTCACCGATGACCTAACTAATTGAAAATAATGTTTACAAGTTATTCTATATTTTTTCTCCCAAAAACTACTGAAATTCTGGTGAACACTGTCCCTAGAAATGAAATCAATTGTGGAATTACCTGCTACGGTTAGTGTGGCTTGAGTTGCAGTATTTTTGCAGGAACAGCTATATACTCCTGCATCTGATTTTACTATTCTCACTATCTTCAGCTGCTTGCTAAATAATTCGTTCGTTATTTCGTATTGGCCTGGCTTGTGTTTGAGTAGCTTTCCGTCCTTTTTCCAAGTGGCATTATTTTCTTCTCTATTCGTCTCACACAAAAATATAACTGACCCATTTTCAAATTCAGTTTTATCCTGTAACTTTGTTGTAAATTCAGTTTTCTCTGCGAAATATTGGATAACATGAAATGAAATAACAGAATATTATGACATTTTTACTGTTTCAGAAGGCTGTGTTTTTCAATTAGTTTTCATTGTTGTTCTTATTTTGTCGTTTAGATGAAGAGATTTTCAAAACAACTGTTTTTATTGGTTTGGGACGAGGGTTTTGAAACAGGCAATACTGACTAATGCATTTATTTTGTGTCAGGCGTCCATCATTAGCTTTTTATTTTAAATACTCTTTTCTGAAGTCAATATACAAATATGAACCATACGTGGCCAGGATTGTCGCTTATGATCCCTTTTTAACGGTTGCAAACACTTTAAATTGACCAGATTGATCCTTGGTTGTCGGTTTCAATTTATAATCCATAAACCTGTCCTCAATCAGATATTGGTGCCAATAGACCCTTAAATGACTAATATGGCTTCGTTGTAAGTTGTGAAAGGGACAAATTCGGACTTACGATACATGATTAAGTGTTGTTTATATGTACTATGGGTTTTTGTTGCTGGTTTTGAACATCTTCCCAAAGCGAATTAGGCAAATATTTTTTAATTTAAGAATATTCTCCATTGAAACAGTTAAGCCAAATAAATCCTCTTAAAATGGATTTTGGATGGTCCATTTCAGATTTATATAAAACAGCTCTCTTGTGCATTAGAATAGCTATCTTACATAAAAATAAAAAAAATTCTTTTAAAAATGAAAATTTCTTAAGATTGTCAATATGGCTTCAGTTTAAGCTACAAAGAGCTAAAAAAAGAATGTTATATAAGGCCATTGTTTGACCACTTGAATTCGTAAATCCGTTTTGATAGCCGATTTTGAATCCTATCCGGACTTGACACTTCACCGCATATTCTCACATGTAATGTAACGGTTGCCGTTCACGGATCAGGACATGCTTACACTTCCGGAGCACCTGATGTCACTCCCGAGTTTTGCTTGGGTTCACATTGCTAGTGCTTTGGTTCTCGCTTCGTCTGTTTCTATTTTGTTTGTTTGCTACACGTGCTTAATTTTCAGTTGTTTTTTGTTTTGTCCTGGTTTGTTGTTGTTTGCTTTCGGGCTTTTGCCTCGTCTCTGGATTCACGATTTTTGGATTGCTGTTTGAACCTGTTGCTTCGGTATTCTGTTGCCGATATTAGATATTACTCTGTCAAATATTGTTAAAAATATTATCAGACATTTTTTCCATATATATCTTTGGACCGCAAGGCTAATGCAATTTAGGTGACAAAAAAAAAAAAAATAAAAACGTGCAGAATTGCATCTTTTTGACACCTTAAAATTAATACTTACATCCGAGCAAGATCTAATACAAAAATATGTGTTGTTGAAAGAAATATCTTGAAAAAAGTTCACATGATTCAAATATCTTTTTAGCTTACTTTGCTAAAAGCAGGGTGGGCTTTAACCATCATTTTGCGGCCGTTGTCCACCGTCTATCGTCGTCGTCGTCGTCATCCGCCCGTTGTAAACTTTTTCGAAAATCTTTACCTCTGAAAGCACTGCTACAGTATAAACTAACCTTTGCATTAATCATACTTATGGTGTCTACTTTTATGTTCCTGGTGATTGTCTATAGACAAACATGGCCGTTTTTACTATAAATAGAACATATGGCTCAAATGACCAGTTTTCCATATATCTCCAAACCATAGTATACAGATAAAAACTGGCAATTAAAATGACCAGAAAGTCAAGCTCTACGTGTCTCTATTTCTTCGAATTCGGCACGTGACTCCTAACATGAATTATCGGCCTTTAAACGTAAATTTTGACGATTTTTGCTGTTTTTGGCTTATATCTTGTCAACAATAACAGATAGTGAGACATTGCAAAGAGTATAAATGATCAGAAAGACAAGCTCTACAAAAGTCGCCGTAGAAAAACCGTCAGAAGACTTCTTAAATGAGTTATTGACCCCTGAAACGTATATTGTATCGATTTTTTGCTGGTTTGGGGACAATATCTTGAAGACAATAACAGAGACAAAAAAAAAACAATAAACGGCAAAAAATATCAGCTAGAGGAGCTGAACAGAAGTCTCTTATACATGGAAATCAGTCCATGGACTAGAATAACCCCGTGCACCCCACACGGCCATATCCAACCACGATTTTAAGTCCCCACATATATGCTATTAACGAAAAAACTAACAAAAATAACACTCGATAAAGACACTTGCAGTTTCCGTTTTAGGATTGTTTTTGTAACCCCCTATTTCTCAATTTCGAATATTTACGTCTTTTGTGTAATTTTTTCTTGAAAGCCTCCGAAAGTTACCCTTCGTCTATAAAATGGGCATAACTATGGTACCATTGCAGCAGGGTATGCTTACCTTTCCGGAGCACCTGATATCACTCCCGGGTCTTGAGGGGAGTTCACATTGCTAGTGCTTTGGTTCTTGTGTCATCTGTTTCTATTTGGTTTGTTTGCTACATGTTTTTGATTTTTTGTGCTGTTTAATTGTTGTATGTTTCGGCGCTTTTGCCTTGTCTCTGGATTCGCGAGTTTTGGATTTCCACTTTAACCTGTTGCTTCGGTATTCTGTTGCCGATATTATCTTACGTTTATATGAATGCAACATATTGGGTCTGAATTATAGTTTAAGTCTAAATTTTTCAGAAATTTTACCCCTTACCCAACACAAAATCATCAAAATACGAGAATTTATGTGGGATTAGGAGCTAATATAACCTTCTGCACACCCCATACCCTAATCACGTTCAATGTTAACATTTTCTTAAGTTCTTCAGTATATCCCCTAAAAGAAAAACAATGTTAACAATTGATATTTTCAAACGAACGTAGCATTTTAGGCTAATTTATATACGCTATCAAAGCATTGTTAAGAATTTTTGAATTTATTATTGGTCTTTGTTAGCCTTAAATTTACACTAAACAGGTGTAATTACATACAAATATGATACTATACAGAACTTGGAAGTATAACCTTTCCCGTGAATACAATATTTACATACTTTTTGCTTCTCAAAGTTTTCCAGAAGCGAAAATGCTTCCCCTATTCCTATAAAAATTGAAGGAAAAAGCAATTTTTTGCCTAAAGGTTCTAATAAATAATTATTTCATGTTATGAAGGTCAGTTTCTATATCAGACGTATCACATATAATAAGCATCAACAAGCCCTCATGAGGGGAGTTTTTTTTTTATGGAAAATGTTCAATTTTGTAGACTTTCACCTGTCAACTGTTGAAGCTACATGTATCATCTATACAACGGTTGATATTTGTAACTGTATACAAACGCTATTTGAAAAGGCTAAATTTATTATATTTGCACATTTTTATAAAGCAATATAGCAAATTTTTTTACTCTTACAACCATAAAAAATTACATAAAATTTAACAAATTTGTATCTATTTTCTCAATAGCATGGACCTATGGGTCAACTTTGCTTTTATTTAATATTATATCAAATTCTATCTGAAAGGCTCCATACAAACGTCAGTCAGAATGATATCGCAATCCATTGTCACCAAAAACGTTTAAAATGGACAATTTCTGATTTTCAGAATATCCATAATTTTATAACAATAATGCAACCGCATGTGGTTTTGGTCCAATAAATGATATTATTCTTAATTGTGAATGTGTTTTCATGAAATTTTACAGTGTTAACTATTAAATGTACCTTTTAAGATTTCAGCCAAATTTTACTCTCCCCTTCCAAAAATAGACAAAAAAAAAAATATCGGAAAATAGTCTTTTGTTGAATAAAATAAATTGAACAATGTAATGCCGTGACCATTATAATGCGTACGATAGTAAGCTTGCAAAATGGGCAATTTTAGGAATACATATTTTATCGAAAATATGCTTTTAATCACGGATAAATTGTTTAATTTAAAGTTTTGTGATCATATTAAACATTTGTTCTTCATTTTCTATTGGTTTATATCTATTTACATGTTAACATTGTCTTCACCCTTTTTGATAACAACTGAAACAAGCAAAATAGTACCACTCCTCTTTAAGAAAATTGATGAAAACAGTATGGGTAATAATTTGCTAGTTTAGGAGGATAAAAAGGGTAAGGAGAATGTTAACATGTCAAAAAGCAATAAAAAGTAATTCTTTGTAAAGGAAAACTCATCAATATGAGCACAAAAAATAATTTATTCACATTATTTTTGGCTTAATGCATAATACTTTTTGTAAAATCTGAAAATCAAAAATTACATTTTATTTAGGGGATTTTACTTATGATAAAATTGCATTAAAAGGTCATTTTATCATAAGTAAAAGACATACACTATCCGACACATTTACATTAAAAATGTAAAATTCCATTGTTTAAATCATTTTATAAATCCAAAATGTTGATAATTTGAGTCTAATTTTTAAGGGAAGGGGTAGTATTTTGCGAAATTGCAGTTAGAAACCAAGTATAGGGACAATGTTAACATTTCATATATAAATGCTAACTAAGTCAAAATAAAGCAATACTAATTAATATGAGCACAATAGTTATACAATTTATTATTGATTTGACGAATATTTTAGGTAAATTCTGAATTCCCAAAATTACTCATTTTGATGATTTTTAGAAAGGCTAAATCACATCAGTGTATAAGAAGGTCATATCATGCTCAGCAGTCAATTCGAGCCCACCACAATGACCTGCTTAATTTAATCTTTTAGTCATCTTATATAGCAAAGGAAAAATAACAAACAAAGCTTTCATTAATTTAAAGTTAGAAACAAAGGGTAGAGACAGTGTTAACATTTTTTCATAAATTCTTAAACAATTATACATGCCAAAAAAAAAAAAAATCAAGATAGTTCTCTACCGAAATTGTGATTTTCGTGCCAATCCAAGATCAAAGATGACCGCCATCAGCGGACCCTATGGGAAAAATGAGAAAAAAAATCGTTTTAGAACCAAGCAAGGCAATGTATACATGTAGAAAAAGCATGGATGGACCTTTGGTGATACACTTTCAATATTGTGTTATTTGACCCTTACCTCCGTGTTAGATGGTCGGCATCAGCGCAAATACTTAAACATAGGACACTGTATGAAAAATGGGAAAAAAATCTCTGAAACCAGTTAACCAATTTAAAGGGAAAGTGGTATGGTGGTATTTTGGGGAACACTTTCAAAATTATGTTCATTGACCCTGACCTCTATCTAAGATGGCCGCCATCAACGGACATAGTTAAACATGGCCCCTATGGGAAAAATGAGAAATAAAACAAGCCAAACCTAATGGAATAGTGGCATGGATAGTCCCTGGGTGGTACACTTTCAACATTTTATCCGTTGACTCCGACCTCTAAGACGGCCGACATCAGCGGACAGAGTTTAGGATAGGACCCTATGTGAAAAATATGGTTAATATCTGGAAAACAAAAACAGATAGAGAAAAATTGAAAAAGGAAAATGATCAGCAATCAAGCTGTACAAAAGCCTCTGTTACACCAAAATTCTGAAAGGCTTCCTTACATAAGTTGTTGGTATTTAAACTTAAATGACAATTTTTGCTTTTTAGGCTATGTTGAAAACAATAACAGATAGACAGAAACTTTAAAAGCAAAACTGATTAGCAAGTCGAGTTCGACCTGCAAGTCTGAAATACATGAAAATTGTCAGGGACTTATTGCATGAATTATTGCCCACTGAGGCCCAAGTGAGCGATACAGGCTCTTTGAGAGCCTGTTGTTTTTGTATTACTGGCCAAGTCTAAGGGGGAGGATTTTATATGTAGCGCTCGTAAACCGCTTAATCCCACTGCATTAAATGCGCCTGTCTAAAGTCAGGAGATTGTTGGTTAGTAATCGTATGTGTCTCATTTTCACCTTTTTGTGCCTTGTTTTGTCAAGTAATTGTGGTGTTGGATTGAATTA
>JAOXYH010028786.1:0-11689 GCA_028566455.1 Botula fusca | reverse complement strand
CAAGCAAAAAAACGGTGGGATTTTTTTTTGCATGTGCCACCTACTGCCTGGCTTTTACATGGACAGCCTCTTAAAATATGACCAGTTAGGTTACAAATGCGGAACTATATCAATGAATTATAGATTAAAACTGATAAATCTCTCTTCTATCACAGTGAACCTAAAATTACCCAGACAATTGCTACACCCAATTCCGCTACTTAACGTGGATGGTATTTGCACCTTGACTACAAGAGTCGATTTAAATCTAAACATTATGACAATTATAATGATTTAAAATTTTCTCTCGGTAGTTATATACGTAAGTCTCTATGGTGTCTAAATTTAAGGTATCAGGACCAACTTGCACACAGGATGTAAAAAATCAAATATTTTACGATAAATTTTCAAAATATGACTTACAGTGTTTCAATATAAGAAATTAGATATTGTTTCCCATGTTTGCCGACAAATGCCATTGATAATCGTGATCAACAAATTACTAGTATATTTATTCTTTTACATCCTGGTCTTTTGAGTGAACCACGTGGACAATCATGGTACGGATACCTTAACAGTCCTGCCTATGAAATGTAAAAAATTTTCGAAAGAGCGAAAATACTGTCACATAAATTTGTCAGGAATAAGTCTCTCCCGGCTTTTTTAGGATTTCACTTTGCTAGTACTTGTGTTGGCCTGCTCTATTTCCATTTGTGTCGTTTTTTGTCATGTACTAATTGCCTGTTCTTTGTTTATGTTTTCATATTATCTGTGGATCCTTGTCTTTGGAATACTCTCTTCAAGTTGCTCTTCAGAATTCTGTTGCCAGTATTTCTTGCTATAGATTTGAATTCTTATTATTGTGATAAATTTGAATATTTTTGTTATAAATACAGCCCTTTTGTATATTGCATTTACAAGTTTGCTTTATGTAAAAGAACAATAAGACGACTGCACGACAGCCATGAAGTGGAGCAATACTAATATAATATTTATTGAGGTCATTGCATATATACAAATACATAGGTATACATAAGTTGTTTTGTATCGCGCTAAAAGTTAATATCTTGAGACTCTAGAAGATAAATACCTTACCCAAGGATTGCCTATGAAAGCTACATGCTTATTGCAAACGGCGTTCATAAAGATCTTTGACATGAATTAAAAATAAAATGGTTTTTCAAACATATTAAAAAGCTTAGGCAAAATTAAACCCTAATATATGATTCACAATTTGTATTGAAAAAATCTAATAGAATATAAAATCTGCATCAGACATTGATTTCATTTCACCCTTAAAATATGTGTTATATCTTTACTAAATTTTGATTTTTCATTCACACTCTTTACATTCTCTGGTAATGCTTTAAAGTTGTTAATTCAATTATAAAAGAAAGTTGTAGATTCTGACCCTTTAACTGACTCTTGGTAAAAGAAAATTATATTTACTGGATCTTGTTTCTGGCATCTTACCTCATAAAACCTTGTTTCAAGTACTCTGGACATTTGTCATGAAAAACAATAAGTTAAAACAACCTCGTACCTTTATTTTGTACAACCTGTACTTTGTCCTTCAGTTTTTATATAGTCCTAGGTACCACCAAACACATGCATAATCAACATGACAATTGATTTAAAGCACTACATAATGTTTTTCTTGATTGTTTAGAGAGACATGTGTATCTACACAAACCTACAGCCCCTGATTAGCTTTCTAAACAATATTTTGAACAATATGGTCACCACATAAAATGTGTTTAAAACAATACCCAAATATTTACATGTAGTTTACTTTCCATTTTCATATTATCACAAACAATATTAGATCATTTGCATCAAGACATTGAAGCTTTCTCTTTGGACCAAACAAAATGCTTTCCAGCTTTCCTTATACACAAAAGCGAAGTACCTAATGTAGAGATAGTTTATTATCAACAAGTCAATTTTACAAGATTGCAACATCAGTCATAACTTTTGAGATATTACTTTTTGGTTTGCATGAGAAAAAAGTAAGTCTGTATCATCGTATCATCAGGTACAATTAAACCTTACAATCAGAATATTAACTTGAAGATCACTAACATGAATTAAAAAACAAAAGCGGTTATAAAAAACAACCTTGGGGACACCACAACTTTAGAGTTGGTTTTGTTTACATTTGAAATTGTTAACTTGTTAAGTAAGAGTAAAACCACTCACACCCCGCTGATTGTACACCAGTAATTTTAAGCTTTTCTCATAATCCTTTATGGTCAGCAGTATTTAAAGCTTTCTGTGGATCTAGATAAAATCATACAAGAAAAAAGACCGGCAGTTTTTGATTTCAGACAATCTATTAAATGTATAAGACAGCTATGAGTAAATTATCTTCTAAAACCTGACTGAAATTTATACAAAATATTGTTTGCCACTTAAAATGACAACAACTGTGAGTATACTGCTTTTTCTACATTATTCGAAGCAATACTCAAAATGCTAACATGTCGATAGCTTTCTGGTTTCAACCTATCCCCTTTCTTAAAAAGAGGCAGCTGTAGGTCATCAGGAAGAGTTTCTGATATTGATATATATTAACAGAAAAAAATAAATGGAACATGTATAAAGGAAGCAACATCCTTTTAAAAATTTAGCTTGTATAACACCCAAACCTGTACTTTTTGTAACGTTTACGTTACATAACTCTTTATACACAAAACTCTCATTAAAATGCTTAAACAAAAAATTCGTTATTTGGACATGAACATAAAAGAAAAGAAGGGATATGATGTATAAATTCATGACACAAAATCCATACATGAACTTAACAAAACCTAAAGCAAAGGAGCGGGGCTTTTATTGCTGTTCTTCATCTTCATGTACACTTCCGTCTTTTAGAAAAATTTCTAACAATATAAGAAAAAGTTTGAAAAATTACACTTGCGATTTGACAATTTTTCATCAATTTTGTGAAAAAAATCGTTAAAATGATCAGCTATCTTGATCGTATCAAAACAATTTTTCCGTCAATATTGAGAAAACACTACTGTCTGACTCTTATTGGTATCCAGGATTAAATAAGACCGCAAAATCCATGTAGTCATGTAAATAATTGACAAATATTTTACAGTAAGAATGATTACAGAAGATATACATTGTAAGCAACAGCAATATCTATCGGATATCTAATTTAAAAAAATAAATAAATAAATAACGAGCAAACAAAACAACAAATGAGCAAACACAAGAGAGCACATAATCTGATCTAAAATGGTACGACATTCAATAGTCCATCATATTTAATTGTATCACTGAATGAATAACAACATAGAGGTACACTAGTTTTGATATATAAGATGTGTCCATTTCGTAAATTTATTACTCATATACAAATGCAGTATAAGTAGATATTACATATGGTATGAGTTTCCATTTTTCTCATTGGTTAACACAGTCACATGACCCTTTACATATATAGCATATGGAGTTGATAATTCTATTTTTAGAAAGATACAGTCAATATGAAGAAAAACAGACATAATGATTACTGTTTTCAATCTGCAGTGATCTGATACTATTATCTTTTATATATGTACATATGTAATATAAAACTTAAAGACTTTTGCCTCGGTCACTCTTCCAGGTTCATTTGACAACATATTGATTTCGTCAAAAGTCCATAATTGATAATATTAACTGTGTCTCTGCATACTCACGTCCACTTTTATGTTTATTTAGACGTATATGGATTTGAACAATTATTGTCAAAAGATGAAAAAATTAGCAAGATCTCATGCAAAGGTCTACTGTCTGTCAAGAAACAATGCTAACAATGGAGATCATTGTCCAGTCGACCATAGAAGATTGAAACATTAAGTTCCAAGGATGAAATATCATATTCGGAAGTTTTATGCAATTATGCGACATCATCTTACAAGTATTGTGACACCGTAGGGAGAGATATGTTTGCATGTTTATTGTGCTAAATGCATTAAACACTAGACACTTTATCAGCAGTGCTGTCTACGGAACAATATACCAACCAATTTTAAGTTTGAATGCGAAAGATTTTAAGGAGCAGATTGGGATCATAATCTCCGACAATATTTGATTTCATCATTTGTTGACGTAGTTTACTGTTATTGCGTTATACGATCTGGCGTATAATAGTCTTGGCAGTTTTTCCTTCTAATCCATTTGTACACTGTCCAGACAGGAAGTTTGAGCTATCAGTACGCCTACGATCAGAAATCATTTTAAAGTGTTTTAACCTATCCAAATGTCTACAAATACAATATAATGAGCAAATACTGTCTGATTAAAATGATAGTATAATATGTTTAGTTTAAAAGGCATTTTAATGGATGTATGTTTTTAAAAATTTTCTTGTTATAAAATTCACAGAAAATATAAACTAAATATTTAGTTTCGATATAAAATAGGGAACGGTAGAATGAACAAACCGTCTCTTTAAGTCCATGCAATCAAAGTTACCAGAAAATGTCCCAATTACTGGGAAAAATGAACTTGCTAGGCTGCTAAAGAAATATGAGAAAAACAAAATGTAAACTTGATATATTTGTATATCATTTACTGCTATTTTAGCACAGAAATTGAAAGGCCTATGAATTTAAAATAATTCTTTTATCAGAATTGATAGGAGCTGTGCAATATTTTGGCATAGTCCTATTTTACAAAGAAAGTTGAATAATACGAGTCACCTGTGCGTTTTATTCATTATAAAAGCAGGAATCTTTTATCTTTATTGATTTATTTTACTTTTAATTAGACGTCTAAATAAGCAGTCCGATATAGTAGCCTCGCTTGAAGATATAGTTCATTCCCTTGGGGTCGTGCACTATGTCTTCAACCTCCCCTACTATTTTGGCATAGTCAACGCTCAACACAACATTATTATATAGCTAATATTTCAACTATTAGTAATTCTAATCATAACCATAATTATTACAATATACTCGTCATGTAGGAACCTCTCACTAGAATTGCTATACTATAAGTTATCTACGTTTATACCCGTTGATATGGAGATTGTAACACCGTGAAGCACTTCTGTGCGGCCTGAGGTGTTAGCCGAAGGCTGTACAGGGGTGCTGAAGGGTGTTACAATCTCCATATCAACGGGTTTAAAGGTAGATAACGATTCTATCCCCAGGTTTGGTCCAAAATCTATGTATAGCGCTGTACAGATGATAGAACATACTAAAATGAGTAACGTGAAAGCGACGTTTTTCAATATTTTATGAGAAATAACTTTGAAATTATGAAATTTGGGGTATTCTTTAGCAAGTGTGGGGACCTACCTTTGGTAGGACCCTACAGCTTTGATAAAATACTGTGTTTATACGCTCGAAGACCATATTTAAGGTATGTTCGTATTTTGTTGGTCACAATTGAAAAGGCAGCGTCATAAGTAGAAAACAACGTCCCCTAGATACACTCGGGTATACGGGTTTTGTAACGACGTGTCAGTTACCAATCAGGATCCGAGAATTTTACCAAGCCGGGGATAATATTATTTATACATTGTTTCACAGTGGACTTGTAGCGTCATGGTTATGTGCAATCACATATTACATGGTTAGCCATTTTGGTCAGTAATTATAAATCCAGAGTAATAAGATCAATAATATTTTGATCTATGTTATATGCTAAAATATGTCCGATGATAATAATTCATAATGCACGACCCGATCGTTTAATGGTAAATGTATAATGCACTCCCCTTTGGGTCCTGCATTATGCCTTCTTATCATCGCACACATTTTAGCATATAACATGGATTTCACGATATCATTGTATAAATAGTGATACTGAAGTCTACAGTACATGTTCGTAAATAAAATTAATCAAAACAAAAAGAGACGTCTTTATGGATAAATAAAAGTAATAACTAAATACTGAACACCAATGAATTATTTCTAAATTTTTTAAAGTCATGACGTTAACAATGAAGTTGAATTAAAGTTACAGAAATTTAAAATCAGAATACAGTTCTACGTTAACTGTAAATCAGTATGGTTTAAACAAGAATTTGAAACAACTAACAAAAATTATTTTAGTACATTCAAGGTGATGGGGGAATCGTTGGTCAATGTTGGGAAATGTTGCAATAGTATTCGAAACCTTTGTTTCGGGGTAAGGTCATAGAGATACATCCATTGCGTATATCTAGAATGCCCTGGTTGTGTCGCGACAAAAATTATCCATTCATATAGGACAAACCGTTCGTTGAAGACATCACATCACACGATCTACTGCAATAATTTTTCAATTTAGTACATTGGTACTGTCAACATGCAAAATTATCGGAAGGCGAAATATGTTGAAAAACAAATTGAAGCAATACCGAACTAAATTGAGAAATTCTATTAGGAAAGCGTCATTGAATACATAGATTATGGGTTGTATCCTTGATGATGCGTTCCAAATTAAAAGGACGGATAAACGAGACACACAGCATTTAAAGGGATTTGGTAAACTTGATAGATGCCCAGACATTTTCACGAAGCACGTTTTATCATATAGGAAATTAGACAATTTTCTGGAAAGAGATGATATAAATATCCCTCAGGGGAGATAAAACATTGGCCAATTGTATGATATAAATTCGATTACTTGCATATGTACAATAACAGATATAGAATTTTATTCAATCAGTTACCAAATATTGCCTGCTACTAAATGAATAATTGTTTTTATTTATTGTTTTTTGCACTTAAGGCTTATCTTTGAATTTTTTTGTAATATGAAGGCCGAACCTCAACAAAAGTACAGATTCTTTGGAGGTGTTATATATAGCTTTCGCTATTTTTCAATAGAGTTTTCATATATTTTGCAAAAGGACCCAGAACGTACAGATAAAAATACGTTGACCAACTTCCTTAACCAAGTGAATGTCTTGGTCATCAAGGCATTAATTGTTTTGCTGTAAAAATCTTGTTTTGTTCGATATTTCGGCGTATTTCTGCTTGTTAGAATATATACATATAAATTGGAAACTTGATTGTCATTGTAATGAATGGATCATGTTCTAGTTCTAGTTATTTGTTTTACACTTCTGCATTTTCCCTAGATTCACGTATGGAGGATTCTGCTTCGGTATTCGGATGCCGATATTTGTAAACCTATCTTAAACCTCTTTAAGTTTACATTAGAAAAGATAACTGTCTGTGACAAAATATGACGACATATGACGTTGTAAGATACTGAAACGAACAGCTGTTATATTACTGTCGTCATTTGAAATTCAAAATGAGGTTTTCAACAGAGAAGAACGAACTATGTTAATGACTGTAAAGTCAGAAAAGTCATCATTCTGACTGTGGTTCTCCCTGACTTCTTCAGCACACTATTTGAAGTTACAGCGATACGAAATAACAGTCAAAAGTCGAAGAAACATTTATTGAATTTAGTACTGCCACATGTATATTAAATTAACATGACGTAACATGTCATCTGGCTCAAAAAGAGAGATATCAAGTACTTGGATAAGACAAGTATTCGATTGTGCTTTTACCTTCAAGAATAAAATTCTATGAAAATATTTATAAGGCGATGCTTTTTGACCTCGTAAAGCTCGAACCACTATCCGAAACTTTTTAAGTCTAGATGGGCACTATTTTGCAGTAAAGATAGACGTACATTTTTATTAGCAGGTGACTATCTTTCAGATGCAAAAATGCTGAAAGAACTTTGATGATGTCAATTGTGGATTTTTTTAAAAGTATATTCCAAAGATCAACGTGAAATGCGAGCTCAAGGAAAAGGAGTTTCTTGCTGTCCAAACTTGCAACATACGAAAGCATTGACTAGTTAATTTGGAAGCAACTATCAAAAAGACGCACACTACAAACTTGCCAGGGAATCTTCATGGACTGGAATGCATGCAGTTTTGATACCCTTATGGAGACAATGCTCCGGAAACTCAAATTGTTGTTGTTGTATATGATACAAACAATTATCCTATTTACAGTAGATAATACACCTGCATCTTTTCATTTGTTTTTGTTTGTTTCTTTCTTTGCAAGCTAGGTGTGCTAGGTGACCTTTTCTAGTCAGGGTACCAATGCAATTTTTTTTGCTTATAGATTTTTTTTGTTTTTAACAGAGTTCAGATGTGTATATTAACGAAAATGTTCAGAACTCGTCAATTTAGTTTCGAGTAGAAATGTCTCTAATTGGCCTCGTACTATTTTTGTCGCAATATCCAGTGATAAAAGCTAATGAAATTTTATTCTAATGGACTTTAGTGTCATTTGATGGTACCCGTACTGATTCTTCATATTTATTATGGAAACCGATTGTAAAAATAACAGTCGGAAAGTAAATCATTGTGTAACCGTTAAATATATTCTAGACGTCGCTGGTTAATTCAAGTATTTAGAATAAAATATAAAATGTATCCACCCATACCGACGGAAAAGACCATGAGCGTCAAAGACAAACAGCTTATGGCATCCATAGAGTTACCCATGTTAAAAATCCACTTTGTCATAGATAAGTCAGCGAAAGACGGGGGATGGTAGTATGACATAGGAATAAATAAGTAGTCTTTTGTGAAATAGACATTACGTCACGATGAACTAATTCGTGATAGCGACTGTAAAACAAATGAATTGAGGACTCAAATCCCTCGGTTGCGGACACTCCTAGTCAGCAGTAGTCATCTCGGCGACTTTGATAAAGTGACATCATACACTATATTCCCAATGAAATGTTCACTATCAATTTAATTTGTTAGAAAATTTTAAGGCATTAATCTAGGCTAGTTTCTTCAGATATTTAAATTTGTGTAATCTAGGGCCATGGCAGAACAAGCAATCAAGTTGACCCCATTTCAGTTCAACAAGAAATATGACATAACGATTACAGGCTAATACACTTCAGAGGCACTTTTGTGTGTTCTATAGCTGTAAAATCTTTGGAATGGAGGATAGTGTGACGGAGAGGCCTTCCAAGACTGAAATCATTGTGTACAAACTGAGCCGACAAAAATGTTTGGACTCGTGCATACCTAATTCCGGAACGGAACCGGACTGTAATAAGGCAGCAAGAAGTAAGATTTCTGTTTATTCATTTGTTCTTGTGGATAACAAATGTTTCATTAACCATTTTCTGCTGTCAAATGAACCATTTTGGATATGTCATCGTAAATTAATTCAGAAATAACCGATAATATGCCGCAAAATGACGATCAGCGTGACCCTAACCCCGAATTTTACCCCTTTTCTCCTCTAAATTGTTCACACTGAACGGAGCAAAATGTATTAGTTCAATAAAGAAGACAATAATCGTCGCAATTCGGAGGCGAGGCGGAAATACGTAGAGGTCGAAGCCAACAAAGACTGACTTTTTTACGACAGAGTCAACCAACATAAAGGACCTAAAGAACTTCCTGTACAGTGGTGAATAGACTACGTGAACAGCGTGGCTGAAGATCTGAACCTATGTTTTAGATAGTTTAGAAACTTTGAAATAAAGGCGAGATAAGCCCGAAACCAAGAAGACCCCTTCTGTCTTTTTATATCGTTATTGTATTAATTTCTTGGCGTGATAAGCCAACCCACCCAGAGAAATAAAAAATATAAAAAGGCACTATGTCTTGTTATAGACACATTTCACTTCGTGGATTTGATACAAATCCAATTAAAACTATAGATTGGGTTTATAATTAAAACCAAAGCATTTTATGTTCTCTTGATAAGTTCACAGCTTAATTTTGTTTTAATTTCGATGCTCACTTGATATGTTGTAAATAGTGTTACGAGACAGAAAAGGAAGTCGGCGATATATTTACAATTTTATTTTATTTTATTTTACATTAAATATATACAATGTACAATAGTTAAATGTACTTATAAATAACAACGAATTTTTTTAGCAAGCCGCAATATCAGTTCTCTTTCCGTATTGTTTTGTTAATTGTTTTGTTATTACAATCTCGATCTAACTTCTGACTTAAAAATGGAAACTACAATGTTCAAATAGTGAAAATCGTCGTTGCACAAAATAAATGTGGAACCCAGTGTTATCGAATGAATAACTATAAAGCCCAGTATCCGAAGATCGACAGCTGTGCTGCTTTTATACCGGTAAGTTATTTAATTGCGTAAACCCATCAATTTCTAAATAAAGACCCAAACGTTTGAGAAACGACAAACTGCAAACTTCTATGTTCTATTATTTCACATGACTAATTTATGCAATAGAAAAACAATTCAGTCATAACACGGTGAAAATACAACATTCGTGTACAAGAAATCGTTTTACAAATACAAGTAGATGTACAAAATATGGCGTGAAAAATAGTTTTCAAAAATATAAAAAAAAATAGTTTATAAATAACAATAGTTTTTGCCTCATTAAAGTATTTGAGCTTTACTAAATTCACTTTATTTTAAGGCTTAAACACTCAGGTCCTTGTGTTCGAACTACAATTAAGATAAACAGGGTTAAAAATATGTATATTGGTGCAGATAAAAATACTGCTGTATACGGTTCTTATTTTACATATATTTAAGAGTTCTCTGCACACTTAATAAAAGGAGTTAACAGGTATAGAAAAATCGTAGAAAAATATAGTACATGTATGTCCACAAATAAAATTATGAGCAGACACTTCGAAAATGATACAGAACCAAAACTGCAAACAATTTAACTCCAGGGTGACACTTCAAAAGAAACACTCACTCGTTGAAAACCCCCTCCTGTTATAGTAGGTACGTAACCACCTGTATATCTCTTATTGCAGGAAGATGTTATATGATACAGCGAAGTATAGTTCATAGAATGAAAGTATTGAAATAAATAAATTACTAAAGTAACTATTGTTTTGTTAGATGATTTGTTATAATTGAACATATACATATTTTAGAGAATGTCGGTTCAGATACTTGGATTGTTGTTGCACTATCACTCAACTGGTAACCTTCGGAGATTGTTTTTGCAATAACTGTAAAAAAATACATCGCAAAATCCTTAAGAGCTGGAAAAAATTAGAACTACTCTCGCTTCAGCTTTCATTTGATGTTTTGCCGTTCTGTATTTTACGTGTTGTACGTATAGTAAAATTCTAATATGTTTCTTAAAATAGCAATAAAAATAAATAAATAAATGCAACCATTTGTAATATCAGAATCAACTGTGAATGTCTGTTTTGTCAGAAAACGAGTTAATACACAAAAAGTAAACTATAAGAATCGGTCTGAACTTTCTGATTGCTATGTTCATGTATTGTGTCAGGTCAAAAAGTGTTTTGTGAAATAGTGTAGCGTTACAGTAGTATCACACATTTGTAATTTATAGCTAATGATATGATGATTTTATTCACCTACTAACTTTGTTTTAACTCTGGTCTATTTTGAAAGAATTTGAAGCTGACAGGCCTTCAATAATACATCTGTTGTAGCCCTCGTATTATTTGCTTATAACTTTTAGTGTTGTTTTATTATTCTATATTTAAGTGACTTTTCTTTCAATTTCCTCCATTGTCTGCGCCTTTACAGATATCGGCGACAGAACACCGAAGCAACATTTTCAATCAGCAATCCAAAACTCATGAGGCAAAAGGGCGGAAACAAACAACAACAAACAAGGACAAAACAAAATAGAACTGAAAATCAAAAACATGTAGCAAAGAAACCAAACAGAAACAGACCGTACGAGTTTTCTCCTTTATACACCCCAATTTCACATGAACAGCTGAAGGCCAGAC
>JAOXYH010028675.1:0-11692 GCA_028566455.1 Botula fusca | reverse complement strand
CAACAAGCGGTGTGTTCACCAAGTAGGACATCACTGTTAACAGGACGCAGACCAGACACTACACATGTTTATGATCTGATCCATTATTTTCGGAAAGTAGGTGGAAATTATACAACGATCCCAGAATATTTTAAAATGAACGGATACGAGACCGTTGGAATGGGAAAGATTTTTCACCCCGGAGTGGCATCTGGTCATGATGACCCTATTTCATGGACGATGCCTTATTTCCATGGAAAACCAAACTGGCAGGAAGATCACGTCAGCTGGAAGGCAGTGCCCGATGAAATGCTAAAAAACAAACCTTTAATTGACAAACAAATAGCTGATCAGGCAATTTTAACCCTTCAAAAACTAGCACCTGCTGCAAAATCTGGAGCTAAACCATTTTTCATTGCAGTTGGATTCCACCGGCCTCATCTTCCCTTTGTTTTTCCGCAGTCCATGATCCAATACTATCCAGAAAACGATATTCATATCCCAGACAATTCATATGCACCTGATAATATGCCGTCTGTTGCATGGTCCAGTTATGGAGAATTGAGAAGCTATAAGGATATAGCACAACTGAATGCCACTGGAAACATAAATACAACACTTCCAGATAAAGTAGTACTACAACTTCGGAGGGCATATTATAGTGCTTTAAGTTGGACCGATTCTCTTATAGGACTTGTAATGGGAGAACTCACTAAACTTGGACTTGATAATAACACCATTATATCATTTTGGGGAGACCATGGGTGGCAGCTTGGTGAACACGGTGAATGGTGCAAACATACGAACTTTGAACTTGCTACACACGCTCCGATGATGGTCCATGTTCCTGGATTGACGGATAATGGAATTAAAACGGAACAATTGACTGAATTTGTCGATCTGTTCCCAACTCTTGTTGACGCTGCTGAACTGGAACCACTTCCTTTATGTCCAATAGATTCCACAGAAGTAGCACTTTGTCGGGAAGGAATGAGTCTAATGCCACTTATAAAAAATTCAACAGCATTATGGAAGAACGCATCATTCTCACAATATCCCAGATACCAGAATAAGACAAACATTATGGGATATACAATGAGGACGGATCGATACAGATATACCGAGTGGGCCAAATTTCTGGGTGAACCAACATATAAACCAGACTGGAACATGTTATTCGGGGTTGAATTATATGATCATCAGGTGGACCCTGAAGAAAACAAAAACAAAGCCTACGATTCGAGTTTCTCCAACATTAGGAAAGTTCTAAGTAATCAACTTCGAAATGGATGGAGAGGTGCGATGCCACAATCAGAATTCGGAAACACTGATTTTTAGGTATTTGAAAATTTTGAACTAAAAACGCTTATCATAATTATTTTTCGAGATAGGAATTCAAACCTTGTGTACTACAGTGTACGGAAAACATCTAGCTTGACTGAATATGGAAACTGAAAATGATTTTATTTTATTTTCATCTTGATGGCGATGTTAAACATCAGCTAGAACAATAGTCTAATGACAACGAATTTGTATTTTTTCTAGGGTTTATCAATGTAAGCAATGTGAATGAATTTTTTTTTCATTTTGAAAATGAAGTATTTCTTACATACAATGTCGCCTCGGTTATAGTTGCTACCCTGCCCATGTTCTGAATGTTGCTTTATCATAAAGTAGCAAACACCAAATGACGCGTGCGCATAAGAAAATCTTTCAGAATTTTAATTCACATTTCCGGTAGTAGAAACATCTTGAAGTATCTATTTTGTATATATAGTATTTAGAAGACCTTTTTCTAAATAGATTTTACGTTTTGTTATATAAGATGAACGGCATGATATCCATCCTGAAATTAGCAAAATACTACGAAATAATTGGTTCTACTGACAAAGGAATACATGAAATAAAAAGTATTAGGCCCGACAGTATTCTGTGACTAGGCACGGAAATTACATCATGTATTTCAGTTATTATTACAACAACGCAGCGAAATACTAATACTAAAACAGTTGGTCTTTCAAATGATTTCTTGTTTGAAATAAACAGACACTTCATAAGCAGTGAGGGGTCCCGGAAAACTGGATTATAAAACAGAAAGCACAGAAGATATGGTCATTTACGCTTGGAAACATTATAGGTCAGCTTATTTAAAATACAGTGTCGACAATAACGAATTGTCTGAAAACAGGAACTAAGTTTGAAACAGGTAAAAACCGAAGCAACTAGTTCACGGGATAGAGGGATGGGTAGAGGGATCCTGAATTCCTGCTTTCCTCCCCTTTAATCCCGCTTCCCTCCCCTTACTCCTGGTTTCCATCCCTCTTACTCCAGGGCTTCCGTCCCCGGTTCCTTCCCCCTTACTCTCGATTCCCGACCCCTTTACTCCCAGTTCCCCTTACCCCACATTCCCGCCCCCTGTTCCTCTTTAGATAAGAAAAATGATTCAGCTAAAGGTCATCATGAAAAAAGTTGGCGGGTTTGTCACAACCTTACCTGTAGAGTAATCTGAAAGATAATAAAAAATATCCAATGAGAAGATGGGAAAATCAGACTTTCAGATTTTTTTTAAATGATAGAGAGTTTTTGTTATGAACTTCACCAGTTCCAGTGACATTGTTCTGAATAGACACTTCACACATTCAAGTAACAGTTACATATAACAAGTATTGAATACTCTTTTGAGCTGTACAAATTATACAGATGGAAAACTTGAATAACAAAAATAACTTCAATGTGACATATATAATATAGAAATATGAAAGCGCCGTATAGAAGGTCAACATTAACAGTATCACAAAAAACACATGCATTGCGCATAAATAGTAATATCAAAGCATTGTGATAAGGCTTCAACACTCTGGTTATAATAGACAATTTGCACATTCCGATAATGTAAAGGAAGAACTCTTCCCTAAGTATGCAAAACATTAGAAAGTGAACAATATACAACTGAATTCACTTAAATTATAATGAAATGTGTAGCGGAAGAACGGTATTGTTTTACATTAGGAGTTTGTCCTTCAAAGAGCATAAAGCCACAACTTTCTGAATCCAAATCGGGATTGTGCTAATGATTTAGCGTATTTGTCAGCCTAACATTATCACAAAGCACTTAGTCACACATTCTGTTGTCCATTTCTTATCATCAGCAATTCGGCATACAACGTTGGATAAAAAGCTAACCACGTCTCACTGGAAGCTAAGTACCACATCAACTATACAGTTTATACATCATTCAACTGGGGAATCTAAAAACACATCTCGAACCGTCCTTCCGCTCCCCTCGTCGGTTACCTCCACTATTAACTCGGTGTACGTCAGCGCCATTCTAACTGTGATTGGACAATTTTCTTTACGGTTTGACACAAGCGTGATGCGAATCTTTCCAAGGAAATGACATGAATTGTCAGATGTATAAAGCGGGGAAGAAACAGTTGACAGATAAATTGGAACACTAAGATATCGCTGTTCTCTCCGGTTGATATAAATCGATCCCGTCCTAATGAATTCTCCAATCCTGATATCCTCGCCTATTTCTATGTACCTATGGAAGAGGTCGGCACACAGTGGGACGCCGTCTGCTGAGAATTTTTTGTCGTCGTTATGCTCGTGAACATTGTATGGCATGGCTATTGCTATACCGTACGAGTATTTTGCTTTCATATAGAGTATCGGTGCGGACTCATAACCGTACAAAACGGCACCTTGCATCACAGCAAGCTCTGGATCAGCGGGCATAAGGATTGTAATATCTGGAAATTTCTTACGGATAACGTTTTGGACGATGACAGAATTAGCAAAACCCCCAACAAGAACGAGTGTTTTAATATCTTTTGTGGTTCCTGAGTACAAAATCTTGACTAGGTGAGATGTAATTTGTTCTGATACAACGCTGTAAAAGCCTTCCATGATCTCAGTATCAATGTGAAGATTGTCTCCAATGAGCTTCACAAGCTGTCCGTATTCTGAATTTTCAATTTTCAATTGCAATTTCTGTTTATAGTTCAACTCGTAAATCTGTCGAACCATTTGTGGAATTTTGATGACTACAGGTTGTCCACTTACTGGGTTAAACATTCTCTTTTTGATCTCAAAATCTTTCTGAAGCTGTAATATTTCCTGCTTACAAGTCTGGAAGAATCTGTCCATAATATCAAACCCAATTAATTTCATCAAGAACTCAACAAAGGCGCCATCAATACGAATACCACCAAACACAGCACCACAGCTTCTTTGTTTCTGTTTAAGTTCATTGTTTTCGTCTAACTCCATTACAGTAGAGTCAACTGTACCACCTACAAATAACAACAACTGTAACCATTAGTTACGTCACAATGTTTTAAAAATCTCACTTGTCTTCTCATGTCGCAAGACATTACCGATAGACTCATCTAAGAAAACTGATTTGGAACAAATAAAGTCACCATATTTCCGAAATTCCAAATGGCATTGAAACGAATAATTTAAATATATATTGGAATTTTCAAGGTTTGTCGTAATTTTAAAACCCCTACCTCAAATACCTTTTTTATTTAGGGTGTTATTTATATTTTGTTTACCGAGAACTGCATAAATTTACTTATATAATTTATATTTCACATTGATACAGCTGATTCCAACTTTCTAATTACTGTTAGAGAAACGCTCATTTAATTAAGTATTCCTTTGGTGAATGACTCTAGCTTCCTTAAACTCATTCAAATGATTGTTTTTTCATCAATAATTCATGCATCGTGATAGGTTCCAACAATGGACGTGATCATTGTCACACTGGAAAGTATAAAACGTCGATAATATTGTACTAGTTTGCAAACCAGGCCCAGTTTTAAAAAGTGAAGAGGCCATTTTCTTTTCAAGATTGGGTGAAAAAGGTCATGCATAGTGAATAAGGCCAAGCTTGAAAAAGGTCATGGATAGTGAGTAAGGCCAAGCTTGAAAATGGTCATGCATAGCGAATAAGGCCATGCTCATCCTTCTGGTGTTGACCAGCAGACAGTTCATTATTGTGAAGCATCTGACAAATAGATTTTCTGAGTTGTCAAGCTTGAGAAATTTAAATCAGGTCAAGTTATAAATGGAGAAACCAGATCGAATAGAAACAAACAGTTCTAACAGTTCTGTTTTTAAGATTTCATTCTGTTTATTTTAATTGAATAAGTGGTTGATAATCGATCTGCAAGCTTAAGATAAAATCCACAAAATGGTCGAGTAAAAAATAATAAACTGGTGGAAATTAATAAGAATATTTATTAAAAAGGTGTGTATTACAAGCTCTGTGGTGTACAGAAAAAATGCTTCTTGATAAATATTTATAAAGACTAATTTGTTCCTTTCGTTTTTTATTTATTCCAACTTACTTGGTAAGGTGACAACAACAGTAATGTATTAGTAACGACACAGTAAACAGCAGAAATTAATTTCCTATTTTGTTGCAAGGTTGAATAAAATTGTAAAGAAAACGTGCTATTAAGGTCGCTGGCAACATCACAATTCTGTGCTGCCCATATATTTTGGTGACGGTGTCATACATAATATATGAACGTTTTAATTGTCTCGTTAAGCTTGGAAATTAGACACTGAATTCACTACCAACTACATTTTATTATGAATATTATATACTGTTTTATCTCAATTTTATTTTGTTTGAGTTGAGAATTAATTTGCATTGCTTCCAATGGTTTTAGTCAATTAAAAAGTAATTTTTCTGTCGACCACTTATTGCAGCGGCTGAACGTCACAAATCGAGAAATATTTTCCACGTTGGATGCAGACAGACTTCAAAATTTCTTTCTTGGTCCATATTGTTTTGCCATATTTAGCTGATAAATACGTTTAAAAATGACTTACCACCCAAATCAAGGAGAAGATACTGCATACCGGTCTTCTGTAGACATATGATCTCACCATTTCTCGTGTTAATCCTGTGAAGGGGTGTAATTTGACAATAGAATGTTGCTGCTACTGGTTCCGACACAAGTAAAACATCTGATATACCAGCCTGAAATTGAATATATGCTATGGGTTATTAAAAAAATATCTTTCGAAAATATTCGATGGAGATGGAGACGCCTTCGCTTGAAAGTTAAACAATCTATGTCCTAATAGAAAATACAAAGTACAAATTACTCGTCAGCTACTTTATACAGCAAGCATGAAATAGTAAGCCAAAAACCATATACGGACAGAACCGTAATTATGTAATATTTGGAGTAAAATAATAGTTTAAAATTATAATTTTTATGAAATTTATCTAAATCAGAGACATTCAAGAAACTATTATCCTATCTGTACAATTTTTCAAAATTCCTTTTCAGTTTTTATTGATGTTTAGTCTGTTTACTTATAAACTCGGGAAAACTTCATACTTCATTTATGTTAAAAGTTCGAAATGGTTAAGCATTCCAAAATTATACACCTGTTTAGCAGCCACCTTCAAGAAGTGTTGGCCATTGTCTGTCCATGTAGCGGGATGTGTCAGAACCCATCGGATATGAAACTTATCAACTATCCAATCAGAGTTCGATATTTTCAGAATTGCCGCCAAGGCATCAATAAGATGTGACCGGAGATATTTCAGAACACCGGAAAATACTGCTGCAGCTCGAAGAGGCTTTCCTGTATCATCTTTGATGTTAGTACTTGTACTTAAAGTCTGAAAAGGAGAGCATCAGAAAATCTATATGCAACTACTGGACATTTGTTGTGTTCCTTTCCTCTTTTTTTAATTTTAAAATATCCATTGAAGATTTATTGTCTCATATGTTAAGTTGTCGGAGTGAAATGTGTTATTATAAAGTTTATATTTGGCTGGTTTCAATATATTATGCACATTGAAATCCATCATAAATGAAATCAGCGGAAAAATTCATAATAATTTTTTCACAATAAATTGTATTTTATTAAACAAATTTAATTTTGTAAATATAAAGTATTATTCGGCTTGAACGTAAAAACTTTCGCCATGATGAAGCACAAGTAACCTCGACAATAATTTTGCCAAAAATTGCCTCCATTATATATTTTACTCAAGCTGGCACTCAGTTTCTACATTGTATATGAATCTGCCACATGTTAGGGAAATACCAAGTACAACTCCAAAAGCTTAACTTTTGCTAAAGTTAACATAAGAAATAGTAAAAGTGATTGAATTACATTATAAGATAAACACTTCTTTAGCATGGTAGCAACAACTAGTATAATCAACCCACCTCATCTTCCAAAACTGGAATTTTGAATCTACGAAAATAATACCAAGATGTATGAACTTTATCCAAAGCTAGCTGTCCGTATTTATACTCGGCTTCATATCCAAATGAATGAAGACGTTTCTCAGAGGTAAAAAGTATACAACTAGGAGCTTTGTAGGTAATGAGCTTGGCATTTCCAGAGATCCATTCTTTGTTGATATGAATATTGTGTCGGTCTTCGTCCAAATCTTTTGTGATGGCGAATGCGTATCCTGAATATGTTGATCCAATATCAATAGAAGCTATAATATCAGGAGTCCCGGTATTTATTGGATCAGATGGCGGTGACTGTTTTGCTCTAGGAATATATAATGTAATAACTGGTTTCATTTTTGGTGAAATGTAAAGTGCAAAAAGTAAATGAGAGGTTATTTGAAGCTTTCCTTGATTAGAATAAGTAGACCTCAGTATATATTTGGAAACAAAATTGTTCCTTCATGTCTTTGTTGAAGCAAGGTTACCAGTCAGAACTACATGCTCCAAAAAGGGGGGGGATAAGTGAAAAAAAATGTGAAGAATGATTAACTAAAGATATTACAACAATTGATAATTGCTTCATTTTGCTTTAATTCGGTTATTCATATACCGGAGAATATAATAATAAACAATTATAGCCTTACAGTGAGGTCAAAACATAGATTTAGAGACCTGAAAATGTACGTCCGAGGTCAATATATCTTTTCAGGTCTATAAATCGATATATTGACCGAAATTGTAAGGCTACAATTGTCTTATCATTTTATAATGTTCTTATTTTTTTCTCCAGGGTAATTTCCAGTTGCTCATCCTGACATAACACAATCAATTGCCTGTTTAAATCAGTTTACTTTAAACTGATATATACGTTTTTACATTTCTTTCACTGTTTCATAAGCATAAAAGGCAACAAAAACCGCTACTTAACATTTGAGAAAAAGGTAACGTCAAATAAAAACAATGGTTATATATTGACTGGACGTTATCATAAAATGATAATATATAATATTCAATAAGATATAAAAATAAAATATAACAAGCAATTTTGATATGTCGTTCAATGAGTCGCCAAATCCCTGTTAGAGACTGTGCGATTCTTGATTCCTACACAGAAACATATTTTCCTCATAAAATCAAGTACCTGTTTCCAAAAAAGACCATAAAATTTTTAATAAGAGATCTGTACTACCTGACTGTATCGTGGAGAGATGACCTTGAGGATCTTTCTTGTCTCATCTCTGGTATAACGAATCAGTCATCACTAAACACCTGAAACAATCAAAAAGAAAATGTCATCTAGATTTCTTACAATGCTTGATGACTGTGTGTTGGTTAGTGAACATCATAAACAAAGCAACCATTAGAATTAAATATTCAAGTATATATACAATGTCAATACAAACAATCACCATCCTTTGGGTTAGATCGATACACATTAAGTGCATGTCACCGCGAGCAATTGCCTACACTGTGACTATCGATATATCATGGTATTATATGACGCCAAAATGTATATGGAATGAAAACATTTCTTACACTCATTAATTACTAATCGAAAAATACAAAAAATAACAGTTACGGTGCCCTTGGTTACGACAATGGAAAGTTTTTAGTTACTAGTCAATGAATGATTAAACATCAACTATAGTCATTATACTAATTTTATTTATTAAGGATAATTTGCATGGTTCTCATTAAAATATTTGAAATGTCAGCAAATAGAACTGGTGGGTATATGTAAAATTAGTTGCTGGCATACTTGCAATGCAATGATCCAGTTAACAGACAATCCGAGAAATTAAGTATAGCACAGTCTAAACGGTCTCCAAGAATGACACTGAAATTTAATTGGAACGAAGTCATATATATTAACCATAAAAGTTTAAGAATCATATAATTATAAAATTTTGATTATGATGACAACAGTAACCAAAATAATTAACACTTGTTCAAGAAAAGGGTTTTCGAAAAATTTGACCTCTTTTTCCGTAACTTTTCTGAATATTTATATTTTTTTAAAAGAATTGAAATTATTTATTTGCTTTTGTAATTCTTCAGAATAAAAATTTAAAACTCTGTTTAGTTTTCTGTTGATAAACATACATTTAAATATCGGCAACGGAATACCGAAACATCGAGTTCAAGGTAGAAATCCTACATACGTGAACCGGTGACAAGGCAAAGAAAAAGTGGAAACAAATAACAAGAACTAGAATATGATAGAAAGACAAGAAATTCAAAAACATGTAGCAAACAAACAAAACAGAAAACGACACACGACAACAAACGCGCAAGCAATGTGAACTCTCCCAAAAAGGGAGTGACATCAGCTGCTCCGGAAGGATAAGCATGTCCTGCTCCGTTAACGGAACCCGTCCCATTCAAAGTGGGAAAATCCGATGAAGTGTCAAAACCGGCGAGTTTTCAAATCCGGTATGACGAGAGTGTCGCATTTGTGAGATAAATATATCGTATAGAGCTACCAAATCATGATGGCAACAATATATATAATAATTTCTAGGGTGATAATATTATTAAAGACTGAACATAACCCTAAAAGAATAGTAAATAATCATATATTAGTAACCCATTATTCTTAATCAAATTCAATAGAAGTGTTATTTATAGTTGGTAAATGGAAGTACTTTTATCGTATCTGACCCTTTTCCAATCTGTGGAATTCGTGATATCACGGATCGGAAGTTATCACAAGACTGACGGTTTAACAACAGCTAGAAGAGAGAAGGAGTATCTTGTTAATATTATAAGACATCAGCTGCTTAATTCAGGTCATGAACTGCTATCAGTTGCAAAAGACGCTTAAGTGTGTATTTTACTGTACAAACTAATACCACATATAATATACAGAACACAGATGGAAATTTTTTTTTCGTATTACATCCCGTATTAACCCCAGACGTTGTCCAAGAGAGCAAGAGTCTTGCTCGTAACAAAGTAAATATGGAGATATGGTTTTCAAATAGAGATGTCTGGAAGGATTGAGTTTACAGTTAAAGTCAAGGGTATGAGATAAGTGGTCCAAATTTATATCAAAATGACCTGTTGGTTTTTGTAAGGGCAAAAATTTATTAATCGTAGGACTGTTCTTAGTCCATGTGTGTGCTAGAGGGTAATTGATAATTGATTGTATCATTGTTGAAATCATGTGTGGTAACATTCAAAACTATGCTATATACACAAGTCTTAAATAATATCAATATAATATTGGATTGTGTTGGTGGTTTCCTTCAAATATTTACATTTAACATACAATACTCATTGATACATTCACACAAAAGAAAATCAAAGGGGCAAACTTCACAATGTTTTATTATTTGCAGTTCGGCGAACCCGAGGTTACTAGTATATTGTGCATTTCGTCCATATGTACTTTAATTGTACTGCTGTAGTTATCCAGACGGAGGCCGTAAAGAGAAATATTTCAGAGTTGGGGAGAACAAAGACTGTGTTTTTAAAAATGCATTGCAGTATTCTTCCGATCGAAAAAAAAAAAATTCATATAATACACTGTTTATTAAAGAACTGGCCCCGGCGCCTTAAAACTCGAAACATTCTTAAGTCAGAGAATGTTCTCAACTACCACTGCAATCCTAGAATTCTCATTTGTTGAGAATGGAAAATTTTAGTAAAATAAAAGATTCTCAGCCAAAAATTTCTTTATAGCGCTCTGACCTGAAGATTGACCTCAACTGGCATTAAATTTAAGAAATTTTCCAGCAGCAATGAGACTGTAGGAGTGCACGACAATAAAAAGAACTCTTTACGTGACAGTATGCTGGATTTGACACAGAGTGGGTATTGAAAGTAAAGCAAGAGACGCTTATCCTGTCTTCGCATCTGTATAACTCTTCATGAAGTCTGTGTTTTTAATCTTTCCCTCTGGTTCGTCGTCTTCCCACCTTGGCTCTTTACACAGAATTTTGAAAGGTTGTTTGCTGTTTGCTTTTCCAGTGACAAACTGTGAAATCGTACCCTATTATATACATGTATAAAACGTTGAAAACTATCACACAAATAAAACGATATAAATGTTGACTAGATCCAAGATTCGGAATTATGATATTTTTTCGACAGGATAAAATATTTTGTAGTATCAAATACAAGTAATTCGACCATGAATATTTTTGTGGAAAACTAAAACTTGAATATTTCATGATACTTGTGTATGGAGTTTGATTTTTGGGGTTCCACTTCCAGTTTAGGGATTTTTACTGTCCAGACACAAAGAGACTGGCAATGTAAACACTCTAAAGGAGTCAACATAGTACTAAGTCTGGACAAAAGTAACACATGGCAAGAAATAAATTCGAAATCGTCCAAGAAGGTTGGCAGCTCAGTACTTGCATCAGACGGAATTCACACATAACAAAAATACAAAAGACACATGATCCAGGTACATGGCAAAGCATAAACAAACAACGAGAAACCAGGACACAACAAAAAAGAACTGAAAATCAAGAATATTAATC
>JAOXYH010028566.1:0-11694 GCA_028566455.1 Botula fusca | reverse complement strand
TTTTTTTTTTTTTTTTGTTTTTTTTTTTTTTTTTTTTTTTTTTTTCTTTATTTTTTTTTTTTTTTTGGGAATGTAATATTTAACCTGTGTGGTAGGTTAATAATGTAGGTACATTTAGTATGAAAAGATCCACAGTCTGGAAGCTAAGGTGTGAATCACATAAAAAAACAGTTTCATTGTAGAAACAAGGGATGCGACCTTGATAAAATTATTTTCATTGCTGATATTTATTTAATTTAAATATTGATTTTTATTACAATGAAAACAAATTTATCAGTGTCGCATCCCTTGTTTCTACAATGAAACTGATTTCCTTGATTTATAATTTCCAGATATTGAGTTCATACCAGTCAGTTGGTTGTGTTCTCAATTAGGTGATTAAATGTTGTTATTCAAAATATTCCTTAATTGTATGGTTGTGAAGGGTTTATCATATATTATATCTTTTTTTTATTACTTTTTTCCAGAAAAGGAAGATGGGTGTAAAATTAAATGTTTAGTTTTAGCTTGTTACAGGAAAAAATTGAAGTTTGATTTTTCATATATTGTATAATCTTCTTTTTCTTTCCATAGAAGGAAAGTGAGTGTAAAAATAAATATTACATTTATTAAGTTTTAACTTGTCAAAGAAAAAATTGACATTGATTTTTATATATTGCATATATCTTATTTTCTTTTTTCTTTCCATAGAAGAAAGGTGTGCATATTGTTATACATGTATGTTGTTCCATTAAAATTTGCTATGAAAAATTACACTAGTATTAAATTTCAATTGGGTAATTTTATTTTGATTTTTCTAACATGGATATTGTTTACAAACTAGTAAGTTACTTGTGATATCATTATTTCCATGACTGATATCTGATGTTACTGTATATCTATGCAATTACTTGGTAAATTATATGAAATATTTATAGTTTTATTACCACTGGTTGGTGAAAAGTTTTTTGTCCTATATACTGGTGGGAATTTGGAATTTAATAAATGGATAAATATATGCTAACTTTATGCTGATTTAATATTGTGATGATTAATATACATGGTAGTTCTTGTTGAAAGTCAATAATGTGCCAAATGAAATGTATAAATTTGTAATAACTTTATGCTGATTTTTCCTTTTCATTTTTAATGATTATTACAGTTAGTTTTTACATATTGTTTGTTTACTGGTTTGATTTAGAAATGTGCCAAATGAAATGTTTTTTTTTTTAAATAATGTACTATATTGATGAACTTATAAATTGTTATCATTGATTTAACTGTTAGTGTTACATAGTTGTTTATTTCTTTTTTATTTTAGTTAATAAAGATCATTCAAGAGTGAAAAAAGAATGAAAAAAAAATACTTGGGGTATTTTTCTGATTATGTGATAATTTATACACATGACAGAGGAATTCTTCAGGTGAATTTTTTCATTAACAACAATTGGTACCTGGTAGAAGAGAGAAAATATGAGGATGAAACAACTGCTGTTATTTATTGGTGAGTAATTGTATTTTAAAAAGTTAATTATTTTTAAAAAACAGACCTTATAAGAACTTAAATATTTAGGTATAAACCTTCAGAGTCATGGTATGACTAATAAAAATGTGATTATATAGGCCCTGAGGTCAAAAGATTGAATATCTGATGTATATTCTTTGGACCTTAATAAGATCTTTGGGTCCTACAGAATGGACCTTAGTTAAATGAAATGAGACCCTTGAGGTCCAACCAAAAAAAAACCTTAATTCTAATAATAGAAATCATTATTAGAGCCTGGGGTCTTATGAAATAGGAAAACTATTAGACCCTGTGTTCTAATAACATGAGGTAAACTCTATCAAACCCTGATGTCTAATGACATAGGACCCTGTTGTCTAATAACATTAGACCCTGGGGTCTAATAATATTGTTGTCTAATAACAATAGACCCTGGGGTCTAATAATATTGGACCCTGTGGTCTACTAACAAGGGACCTCTAATAGTGAAAGAATACCTGAAAGTATTCATATGTGGACCTTGATTGTATTACTACGAACGATAGCGTGGGAGCTTTGTACTTTAATAGGGCCTTGGGGTCTAATGAAATGGACCTATGGTCAAATGAAAGGGACATTGTATTAAAAGAAATAGGGCCTTGGGGTCTAAGGAAATGGGACTTTGAATCTGATGAAAATGCTCCTTCGGGCCTTGGGGGTCTAAGGCCTTTGGGACTAATGAAATAGGGCCTTGGGGTCTGATAACAGGGGACCTCCAATAGCCCCTTTAGTAGTCTTGCCATGGAATATCTGGTATCCTGTTTTTTAGGTATGAAATCGGTGTTCAGTTTTGAACGCTGACACACTTTTCAAAGAAATATGGAGGTCGCCATTTTTTTATCAGCTGACATAGGTCACGTTATCGAATGATTTCTACCTCCAAACAGGAGATCTCTGAGCATGCGTCGGCAACAATTGAAAGAAAATGGATGCTGAAGCAAACGTAAAGAGGTGCTGGTCAACATTTTAAAGATTCTGGTTGAATATTTCAATAGCGACATATTCAGAGCAATGTGTTATATATTTCTTTAGCTGTGGCATAGAATGGCATATGTTTTTTGATAGAAAAAACATTTTTCTACCGTTTTATGTCCGGATGGGAACAGCATTATTTAGCGATTTCAAGCACCATTGCCCCTTTTGGAGATGGTAGCTCACAATTTCTTGATTTTTTTTCAATTATCTCCCCTGCGTAACTTCCGGTTATCAATATTTTTCTTTTGCTGGATATCTTCACCAAATAAAGTAGTAATTGTAAGTGATGTTTATCACTACCAGGCCAAAATGATAAATAACAAACAATTTATAGTCCAATATACCTGTCCAAGATTATAAAACGTTTGTTTTGCGATTTGCATTTGTATATTTTAAGACAAAAAAGGAGTACCGACTACTGCCAGTCAGTGTAGCAGCATATGATGACGAAACTGTAAATAAATCTTGTATTGCATTTGTTGTTTTTTTATTATATGCACATATCTCAAACACAGACTTTTTTCATATTTATGTCTGTGTGTCTGTGCGTCCACTGGTCCGAACATCCGCCTGTCTACAGGTTCGAACGTATAATGCCCAAACTTGAGAATCAGTTGACCAGATTGCTTCAAACTGGTAGAGTTTTCTGATATGATGGTCTTGTGGATTGTATACACTCTGGTGAATTTTTGAGTTGTCTTTCAGAAGTTATGGGCCTGTATTACAGTCAAATTGAAGGTTATTTTTCTTCAAAAGGGGTGGGGATAACTCGCATTGATTTTGACAGGGGGTGCCGCTGGACTGTCGAAACCCCTACACGAAATTATCCATCAAAATTAAATTTGATACCCGAAATTATCCACAAGGCAGAAAATACTAATCCGAAATTATCCAAGTTGTATTGTTTTTTAACAAAATTTAATGAAATCAATATTTTGAACCAAAATATGTCAGAAATCTTAATGTGACAAAAAATATGCGCATTACAATGAAAATATGACCCAAAATCTGTGCAAAAATGTACAATTTGGACCTGAAATCTGTATGGACTACCCCAAAACATGACCCGAATTTTCGGGACGTCCTCTAAGTGACACAACTTGAGTTACCCCCCCCCCCCCATTGTTTTCATATGTTGTGCTCTATCTTGGTCTTTGGTACCCTTTGGCCACTTCTCTTAACAAAGGTAGGGTGGAACCTTGTTTTGAAGATGGGTTGTCAATGTGCCAAAGATCCACGTTAGCTATTGTCATCATTTCATTTTGGCATCTGTCGTCATTGTCGTAAACATTTAAAAACATTCTTCTCCTCTGAAATGGCTGCCATTTTCCCGCAAAAAAAATTAAACTTGTACGGATTTCAACGATATGATATCTAGTTCTCCTGTGATTTACCGTTTGTTCTGTCATAGTGTCTTCAATGATTCCTGCTACATATTGTCATTAAATGGGTATACGACCGCAAAATTTTTGTGGTCGTATTATGTTTAGTTGTCAATGTCGTCCGTCTGTAGACATTGGTTTCCGTTCAATAACTTTTGTCCCAGTTGACTGATTTCCATGAAATTTTTACACAATGATTCTTACCACAATATAGAGCATGGGATAGAAAATGGAGGTCCTACCCATACCTGTTTCGAAAGTAGGGCCCAAAGGGGTTGAAAATGGTATTTTTTTTAATGTTCCCATGTAATAACTTTTGTTCCAGTTGACCTATTACCATGGAATTTTAACACAATCATCCTTGCTATAAAACAAAGCCTGGGATTGAAAATGGGAGATATATCCATACCGGTTTGGAAACTAGAGGCCCAAATGGGCTGAATTTGGTAGTTTCATACTTTTGTGTATAGAGCGTTTATTTTTTGTCCGATTTTGATGCGGTTTTTTGCTTTAGATTCTTTATTAAAATATCTTTCAGTAGTATGCCAACGGATTTGACGTAGCTTTTACCGTTTCTGAAATATAAGGGGTCGAAAGGGGCCAACGCCCAAAATTGTAACTTTTTTATTTTAAGTCCGATTTTGACAAACTTTTTTTTAATATATTTGTTTTGATGAGTACAAAAAGGATATGTCAATGGATTTTAGCTATTGGCAGCCATTTTGGAGTAAAAAGGGGTCAAAGGGGCCGAAAACGGTACTTTTAAAGGGTATGTAGATGTTTTATTTTTCATCCGATTTTGATGGGATTTCTTTCATTGGATTCATCTTTGTAAGAGCTTTCCGTAGTATGCCAATGGATTTGACGTAGCTCTTACTGTTTCCGAGATATAAGGGGTCGAAAGGGGCCAACAACCAAAATCGTCCAAGATATACAGCATATTGTTGCATCCAAAATAATCACTGTGTCCAGCAAATTAAAGTATCAAACACATTAGTGTACCTAGCTGAATTTATATCCACTCTCATTTCAATTTATCTTTGCCCCGAGTTTCAGGGTTCTAATTGTGGGGCCCTTCCGACAACGCCAGTTTTGACTTGCTCTAGTTGTGTCCAGCTAATTACTGGGTCAACATTCATTTTAATTATGCTTGTTGACATGCTGCGGTCGTATCATGCTGCAGTCGGCGTAGCCCTTTATTACTTAATGAATACAATTCTGATTTTTTTCTTCAGAGAGAAAGAAACAAATAGTGATCAACCAGAGGCAGACGATTCTGAGGAGCAACAATCCCCATTGCCATTACTTTGTCGCTGTGGTTCAGTTTTTAATCACATCTGGCCCCTGAACTCACAGTGTACGAGATCAGAAACTCCATCACAATCTCAATCAGCATCTCAGTCACAATCGGATCCTCTACTAGAAGAATCTGCATCACAGTCACAGCATCTGTCTCAACTACTAGACGACGATAGTTGGGGGCTTGACAGACTCCCTCCTTCACTGGTAGCGCAGTACAGTTCGGTAAAAGTGAGTAACCGTAGGTTGCAGAATAATCAATTTTAGATGGAATGGGCAAGTTTATTTTTTATGAAAACAAAACACATTTTTTGCATGTCTGGTACCTTTTTCATACAACGAAAAAAAAATTCTGTAGTTTGATGTTATGGCACCGTCATTATTGTGGTTGTTGGATAGTGAAATCAAGGGAAACAAGATTGTAACAGTATCCAAAAACATAAATCGATGGACAAAGACAATGCCGAGAAAACAGACAATCACATAAACAACAGAAGACAACCAAAAAGAAAACACAAAAAACCAAAATGTCCGTCATGGATTTCTCGGCTTCTACTGAAGGGAATGAATTTGATTTTTTTTTTGTATACTGCTTAGATATGAATAATGAAGAAATGTACATGGTAAATTGTTTTCAAGGCAGATGGTTGCCTCCCTCCTGTATGGAATCCGATTTGGTATACTTATGAGGCAGGGGCAACCATACAAATTCCTTTAGTTTATGTGTTTCTTTTACAGGATCAAGAGTGTCAGGATTGTATCCAGAAGGATTTGGTGATTAAGAAATTGACAAAGGATATCAAGAGATTACATGCCAAAAACCGGGCTTTGTCAGCACAAATAGAACAAATGGTAATTTTTATTTTTTACATACTGGTGTGTTTAGATTCATTTAAATAAAAAGAGGGGGGTCCCACGTCTCGTAGGCAAACTTTGGTATGTCCAAAAATTTTCCGTTATAGAGTTATTAAGGTCTACAATGTGGAATGATTTGAAATTTTGTATTTGGCTTTATGATGAGATGTAAGTTGCAAGTTGTTTTCAAGGCAATCAGATACCATCTTCCTGTTAAGGGATTGACTAAGAATTCGGAGGCAACCATGTCCCACCGAAACATTTCTTTTATTTTATCAAATTGATCATATTTATATTATTTTCATGTCTTTGCTTCAGATGATGTTTTTAGGTAAGAATTTTGCCATATAGCTATAGCACTAAATAAATGTCATCTTTCGGGAATGTCTGAAACTTCTGCATATAAGTTCTTTTGACATTATACTCAAATTAATTTTTTCTCTGTTATATATTTCAAAGATTTGGATAAATCATATAGATTTTAGAAAATTGTTGAATACAGAAAACTTTAAAAAGTCATAGTTGTTTATTGTGAGTTAAATGCAGTTGATTCAGACACTTCTTGCCAGTAGCTGCTGTCTCACTGTGGATTGGTGTGTATTTATAGATTATAGAATGCCTTCACTAATATTCCTATGCATGAACACACACTTATATATTTATATGTACCGTATAGCGGGAAATTATGGTGGGGTGTAAATTTTGGCTTATTTTGGTGGTCATCTTTAAATCGCCAAAATAATGTCCACTAAAATTTTATGTTTATATAACGGTAAACGTGCAGTTGCCTAAAATCGCAAAAAAAAACTTTAAATTTATACCCATACCTTTTTTGAACAAAAATTGCTAAATTTTACACCCAGCAAAATAACCCGCTATACGGTATATACATGGTTGTGTATATCGTAGTCAGTAAATTTGGGCTTGTACAATGTAAATATATATATTCTGCTATCCTTGATGCTATATTTATATATCTATATTATACCCACCCCCACGAACTAAGTTCAAGGTCACTTTGTCTGTCTGTGCACAAATAATTTCCAGTCCATTACTTTTAATTGCCTTAATGGGTATTGCTGATACTTGGCAATATTGTTGTCCATCATTAGAAGGTGTGTCACGAACAATAATGGAATGGATCTATAGGTGCAGATCAGAAACTTAGTAAAACTAGAGGTACCCTATGGCGACATTAATTTTGTGTCAATGGGAACGTTGGAGGGGGTATAAACCTTTGTGAGCAATGCTTACAGTGTCTCTAGTTTTATACTAATCCACAATGACATGGACTTCCCTCTTGCTTTTTTCACAGGATATACCGCCATCATCACCTGTGTTCTGATTTCATGGATTTTGGCTATGGCATCTGCTACTACTAACAATACTAATTTAACTAACAGAGAATTATTACATAAAATCAACAGTGAAGGCATACAGGCTGCAAGCGAATATATTTTATATTTATCTTCACAAAATACGTCTATACCACCTTCATTAAGAGCTTGTACACACGTTGTAAACAATCTCATAAGTAAACGGAAGAATTTCTTGAAAAGGAAAGGAAATGATTTTGCCGTTTTCCTGGAACAGTTAGTTTGTCTACCAAAAGCCAATTCAAATCTGCGAAAACCGAAAAATAATGCAGGGTCCACATGTCCATGCCCCGCGGGCAATGTTGCAGTAAAACTAACATCAGAATGTTTAAAACAGAAGGAGGCCACAGAAAATTTCGCTGCGCAACTAAAGGAAACCTCAAAGGAATTGCAAAATTTAAAGAAGAGTAGAATTAGTAAAAGTACTGTTTTGAAGATTCGACAGGATATCAAGTCCACTACAAATCATTGTTCAACATTATAAACAAGACTAGAAAGCAAAACAAAAACAAAATTACTCAAAGCAGCTCGTCAAAAAAACAATAGACTAAATAGACAATTGGGTAAAAAAAATGTTGCTATAGAACGTTTAACTCAAGAAGTCCGAAGATTGGAGTCTTTAGTAGAGAAACAAAATTGTGAAATTGAAAATTTGTCTCATAAACAGAACACAAGTGCACAGTTACTAAATGATTCCATTGCAGAAAATGAATGGCTCAGGGAAATTGTGGAAAATGACAGAGAAACAATTCAATGTTATGATGAAGTTGAGAAGAAATACACTTATGAAGTCAGAGAATGCATTTATCAGTTATTGAGTCTTAATGTTTCTTCACGAAATGTTTCACCTGTGATCAAAACAGTTTTAAGTATGGTAAAGAAAGTTCCAAATAAGCTACCTGCCAGAAGTACAATTTTAGATATGAACATTGAAAGATTGTTAATTGCCCAAACACAATTGTCTCAAGATGTTTCAGAAAAGAAAAACACGACATTGTACACAGATGAAACGACTAAATTTGGCACAAAATATACGGGATACCATTTAAGTGATCAAGAAGGCCGAATGTATGTTTTGGGTTTACGTGAATTGGAGACCAAATCTGCAAGGGACACCTTGGATACATTTCAAGAAATTCTTAAAGACATCGAAGATCGATACAAGGAAGATGATAGCATTGTAGGCAAAAAACTTTTAGTAAACATTGTAGCTACAATGTCTGATAGGGCCAGCACTGAGATAAAATTCAATGAATTATTGGAAGATTTTAGAAGAGAAATTTTGCCAGATTTGATAGAAAATTGGTCATCCATGTCAAATGAGGATCAAAATGCTGTTAGCGAATTGATGAACTTTTTTTGTGGCCTTCACAGTCTAGTGCATTTTGCTGAAGCTGCATCAAAGGCTCTGATACAGACAGAAAATGCATCTTTTGAGCAGAAAGCACCAATATTTGACAGAAGTTTCTTTAAGTCTTCTGAGTCTGGAACATTGCGTTTAGTACGAACAGCATCGAAAGCTTTTTCACGTGAGGCAGACGAAAAATCTGGGAAGTACATGGAATTTAAATTGTATATGTCAGAATTTTTGAAAGAGCATGGTTTCTACACGCTGCCTCTTCAGCCCTTCCGCGGCAATCGGTTCAATATACTATTTGAGAATGCAGCTTCAGTATTTTTCCTCTATGAGCATATGACTGAATTTTTGACTGGTTTGCAAACCAATAATCTCTTAAAGTCAGTTTTATTTGATTTAAAGGTGCCTATGTATGTTGCCGGTGCTAAAGCCCTTGGCCTGGTAAGCAGACTAATTACTGTCCCACTGTGGTGCTTAATAGAGGATAAACAGATTCATATATTGGAAATGAACTTGGTTTATTCAAAACTGGTAGATTATCTTGAATATTCAACAGAAAATCTTGCAGATTTTATGAAAGGAAAGGTGCATCCTTTTATTGAATCAGCACCAGTGAAAAAGGATGCATTTTATAATAAACTCATTGAAGATTGGAAGCATGATGATTTGGTTCAGATTCATTTAGCAGTTATATTGTCTGCATTAACACGGCTTGCTAAACATATCTTTAAAGACCAGTTGCCTGGTGGAAATTCGAGTACTGTCACCCAACCGATGATGGAAAAAACAATCGGCACACATAAGCATAATAAGTTTGCAGAGTCAGTATTTGGTTATCTTGACATGCTTTTAAGGAGAAGTCCTAATATTTCGTCCTTAGCTTCCGAAGCTTACATAATGTTTACTGCAAACAAAACAGGTGAATGGCTGAAATTAAAGACTGGAACTGAAAGGAAAGAGTTGATAGCAACTGCACAAAAGGACACTGTGAATTTTAAAAGCACATTTCAGAAGCGTAAAGCTGAAATTGCACGAAACAAAAAAACAGGCTTTAGCTGAAGCATTTGAGAAAGCGAAAAAACAAGAAGAAAAGCGGATTCAGAAGTTGGAAAACTATACATCCGATATTGTTTATTATCAGCTGTGGCAATCTGTCGACCAAGTAGATATAAAACTGTCAGATATACCTTCAATAACTGAAAAGAAAAGAGCTTTGAAATGCCAGCTAAATTTTAGACAGCATGTCTTGAAACAGAAGCCAGATAACCCCAAGGTATTTTTGTTTTCGAAGAATGTTGACAATAAAAGCAAGCAACTTTCAGTTGAAGAGCTAACACAAAATCTGAAAGTCTTAGTGCAGCCTCGTTTACACTGCCGAAACCAACGATGTATGATTCTGAAGGAGGGAACCCTATAATAGTTGGTAAAAATGTTAAGCACAAGTTTGTGTCTGAAGGAGCAACAGAATGGTACAATGGACGAGTTATATCTCAGGTACATGTAAATTCCAAATTGAAGATGAAGTCACATTTTTCGTGAAACTTGGTGTACGTATTTACCGACAAAGAGTCCATACAGATATCTTTCTTGTATGTATAATTTTAACATGCATGTAAATAATCAAAGCATGAAACAAATCCTAGCTGCCTGGCATGAATACTACTATGTTCTTTTGTTCAGTAATAATAATAATAAGAATAATAAGATACTTATATTACCCTATGTAACTTATTAAACTATTCTAATGCCACGACAACGGTTATATAGCCAAGATTAAGGAAAAGAAAGAAAAGAAACATGATTGCAGTGTATTCTTGATTATTTGTAATACTTCAGTTTCGTTGATTACTTAAATTAATGTTTACTTTTAACGCCACATTATATTATTAAGGCTTTATTCCGGAATTGATATAAAAAAGAAAGTCATTTTTCCTTATTTTATGATATTTTTTTTCAATATAATATCTTTGTAGGTTTAATCTCGCTGTGCCAATAAAAATTTGCGAACATGCTTGTTTATTTATTAATTTGCAATATACATGTACAATCCGAATAAACCAACATATTGCCAATCTGAAGGCAGCGTGTCGAGGGAATTCAGAAAAAAATCGTACGCCGTTGTGAATAAGAAGAAAGGATGTTAATCTGTTTATTTTTGTTTCTTCAAATACATTTTTATAGCAGGAAACCTGAATTTTGAGAAAAAATATATTAATATATGAATTATATTCTAAATATTCCCAAAAATTTTGGTGAATTTACTCACAATTTTTATTTTTATATTTAAATCTGAAAAAGTAGCGACGATTCGGCAGTGGAATTTATTTATTCATTCGAACAAGTTTTATTATCAAAGTAAGCAATTCGATTAAGGCTCAACTATATCTTAACACTGTCTTTCAACGTCAAAACTTAAGATTAGAAATTGAGAGTAAGGTTATTCAAATTTATTATTTTTAAGGAGTTTTAAGGTTTTGTATCTAATTGATTTTCTATTAATTAATTAATTAACTAATTAATTTATTTATTTATTTATTTTTAACGAGACGAATTTTGAATATGTAAACATCGTGATCGACCTCTGCAATTTGATTGGTTACACGTTGAACGATGACTGGTGACGGATGACGGATACATGTAGTTATGCGAAAGACTGATGACTTCTGAATGACTTTTGCATGTTCTCACGAATGACTTTTGAATGATGACTGCTGAATCATAACTGATCGGACTTGATTTCTGAATGATTGTTGACTGGACGATGACTTATTGATGACGCCTGACGGATCGCAAAAAAAAAGGAATGTTGACTTTTCCAAGGACTCTATCAAAAACGGGTCAAGTGAGCTAAAAAGGACGGGTTGCGATAAGCCCTCAAATCGGCCTACAAGTATAACTGAAAATTAAAGGTGGTCCAAAGGAATTGAA
>JAOXYH010028459.1:0-11695 GCA_028566455.1 Botula fusca | reverse complement strand
CACAAGACTATATTATTAAATTTCAATAAGAAAAAATCAAGACAACAAGCAATTTCATATACATTTATCTGAACTTCATTAAAGTGGATTTTAATGGAATTAAAAGTAAATGAAAAATGAGAGTAGAATGAAACAATAAAGATTTTTCTCATTGAAGTACCTTCAGTGGAGAAATTCCAATTTTCATAGTTGTTCATTCTATACCGATCATAATTAGAATAAAGTATGGACAAAATTGAAATTATATGGGCACCCATTGTTATGATTTGGTCTTTTAAGGTGTAAAAAGTAAAAGAATTATATAATGTGAGTAAAGTAATGAAGAATGGTTCAAAGTTATTACCACAGATGAGAAATTCCCATTTTTATAGTTGGTTCTCCTTTACCGTCAACAATAAAAACAAAAAATTAGAGTAAATTTAGGAAAAAATAGTCTTATTGGGAAACTTTTATTGCAATTTGGCATTTTAAGGTGTGAAAAGTACATAAAATATATAAGGAGAGTAAACCAATGAAGTTTTTGTTCAAAGAAGATACTTGAAGGGGGAAATTTACCATTTTTATAGTTGGTTCGCCCATACCTATAACACTTAAATCTATATATAGGCAACTATTTCTATAACGTGGTCTTTTAATGTGGGAAAAGTAAATGAAATATTTAAGGCGAGTAAAAGAATTGATATTTTGTTCAAAGAAGTTACCTCAGAGGCTTAATCACAATTTTTATAGTTGGTTCTCCGATACCGATAATTATTAAAGATCATTAAACCCAAATATTGCAGTAATGTATGGGCAAAACTGAAACCATATGGATATCTTTCGTTACAATTTAGTCTTTTATGGTGAAAGAGGTATATCAAATATATAAAATGAGTAATATAACAAAAGTTTTGGTCAAAGATGTTACCTCAGAGGAGAAATATCAGTTTTTATAGTTGGGTTGTGCTTTCCCTTTACTTCTCTCGTTTTATTATTTATTAACTACTTCTTTATTAATCCTTAATAAGTTTTGCTTTGATTTTTTAAATCATCAAGACTAGACCACAACATAAAACTTAAAAGTGCAACGGAAAAAATACTCATCCTTTTCTATATATGCCGTACAATGTCATGAGGTGTCTTTACATCATTTTGTTGAATTTCATGTTACAAAGTATTCATTTTTCCTTTAGTTTTATTCTTACGAGCATAATAGAAATATCTTTCTGCCCAGCTCTTATAGATACTGATATAAGTTACTGCCCAAGCCGAGCTAGGCGATAAAAAATCTCCGTGTCCAGTATGCATTTGCACCGGCCTAGCAATCTGATAAATTTTGAACAGTCCCTAATCTCAGCTCTCTAACCCTATCCCCAGTGTTAGTGCTTTGGAAAAGAGATGCATGTTACAATAACCGAAAAAGGACATTTACCTAAGCCCTTAATTTGGTTCAAGCTTAACCACTGGCGCAGCGTTATTGTTAGAATTATGATTCATGAAGGGTTAGTGACTTCCCTGTGTACTGATAATGTTTTTGTGAGAATCTGAGCTTCCAATACGGTAAGGGTAAGGGTTAGCCTTAAGGTTGATTTGATCGTTTACCTACGTTAAAATTATGCTAAGTCTAATGTTAGGGTAAGGCTGGGGTCAGTGCAAAGACAAAGATCAGGAGCTTGAGTTACCGTTGGGGTTAGGTTAGAGCAAGTGTTAATGTTAGGATTCAGTTACGGTTGTGGATGCAAAATACTTACTATATGTAGTGACCTATGCCAAATAAAGCACTAGATAGCTAATTGCTACTTGAGAATAAACGATCCGTTGTAGGCGGTGTGCGTCTTCAGTTCACATTTTACTCACTGAAGACGGCGATAGCCTACACAGAATGCTTTAGAGCTTAATTAGTGTGACGATTTGAATACATGTTGATCTTTTCGTTTCCTTTGACCATAATGATAGGGAGGAGACAACAGATTACACACAGATTTGTGGCACTGGATTCGAGAAGAAGAATCCACCGTGAAGGCATTCAGGTATACATATTACATCTTTTTCATATTTCCCATGTCTTTTTATTACGAACTGTTTTAACATCAGGAATGATGCATAATTGTTCTCTGTTACTGTATATAACCACTATATTCTAATCAGTATTTAGTTTTTGTTTTGTAATTTCTTTTAATTTGGCTTTTCTTTCTTTGTATGTAAATCTGTAAATGCCCCTTGCGGGCCCAGAATTGGTTCAATAAAATAATCTTATCTTATCTTATCCATATCGTTGTGCATTAACAGTTTTACCCTACTTTCACTTTCACTCAAAAAATATGTTATGGTTTGAAACAGTAATGACTTGCATTCCCCCATTAATTAAAAGAATTACTAAGCAGGCAGTACTCAAATTCTCCGATAATAAACGTAACGATCTATTTTTTGACACCTGTGTACATATTTATAGCCATTATTATTTTAGACTATATGGGAACAAGAGAAATACAGCGGATGGAGATAGCCAAAGAGGAATGCACCGCGAATACTGCAGAAAAGGAGGTGGACGATACAACCCAGAAAAAGAATATACTTCACAGATTACAAACAGATTCAAACTTTCGTCATAAATTAACCCTGTCACTGGCTTTGTTTTGGCTCTTTATCAGTTTGGTTAGTATTAACGAACTTTAAAGTGGACTATTATGGAAACAAGTCTTATTTTCACCGAGGTTTTGGCGACAGTGCTAGGTCGCTTGGTAGTCGCGCTAGGTAAGCTATTGTCATAACATTTCGTTATTCAATACTTTCACATCTTCTGCGAAATCACTTGGAGAAGTAAAACCAAACTGGACAGGAATGATGATTGACTTATCGTTTGTCAGATGTATGTTTTTTCGTCCGGATTGGAACTTTCATGTGGCAGCCAGTGCCAGTAATGTTGAGTAAATATATCGTTTTCCATTGTCATTATCGTATTGTATTGTTATATGTTCGAACTTATATGACTTGATAATAAAGTCTGAAAGAGCTATATACAAATCTTTTCAATAAAATTTTACAAACTATATTGTACATACAATGTAGTAATCTTTTTATTAGTTCATGATAGTAATCGATTTGTTTAGTATTTCACAAAATGATAACAAAATAAGCTTTCTCTATAGTTTTTACTTCTTGTCAAGTCGATGCCTCTACTCAGCTTTTAGACTTAATCTTCATGGACTTCTCCATCCAGTAGCCAAGCATTTATTTCATGTATTTTATTGTTAATTAACTATTGTGATTTTAGTATCCAAACTTTGTAGGGTTGGAATGTTAGTCAGCTTGGACCAGTTTTGTTGGACCTTCAGATAATAACAGACACAGACTTAGAAGAGGCTTCTTACTTTTTGACAGGGTTTTCATTTGCTTTTCTTCTTGGAGCGCTGTCAGCAGGGTGGATAGCTAAGAGGATTGATCTTTTGTTGGTCATGTCTGTGTTAACTTTTGTGATAGCTTCAGTGACGGCAGCTACCCCGTGGTGTAAATATTATGTACTTATGATTGTTGTACATGTTGTACGAGGTCTGACTCATGGAATAGTTGATGCCGGTGAGTATGATTATGACTTAGCTGATAACAGGTCCTTAACACCGAAAACAGATGGCAACATAAAATGTATCACACTTTGTTTAATTACTACTGGGTCGATGAAACGGCTGGTGGAGAGTATCACCAGCTCAAATGCTAGTACGTCAGTACTAACCCGCAATTATTCTTTACATTGTTTAAATTCCCCAGAAATTAATAAAACAACGGAGTTATATCCCTCACCCAAAACTCTATCCGTAGATGGTTTCGGCTTATTGTTTCCGTCATTTTGGCACATGCTTGCTTTAATAATTTTTGTTAACGGTTGTGGTCTTCCAAAGTTTTGGTCTCCAGCATCGCGGACGAGTAATTGATTTACGAAATGCGCACATCCGATGTTTCAAAATCAGTTTAAAATGTATCACACTTTGCTTTACAAGACGAAGAACTGTCTGCTTGGATACAAGGATTGCTTGAACTATGAAACAATTTACTTGCCATTGTGTGGAGAACAAAACAAGTCTAAATTCTATGGGCAAATTCAAAGTGTATCATTATATACTTATTAAAATCCATAAACTATCTGGAATCTAGGAAAAAAAAATATCTTTTCACTTCGATTTCAACTAACATTTAGGAAATTAATGCAATATAACAGGAAGGTCAAGAGTAATGCATCATGTAAATAATGTAGGTCAGTAAAGAGAAATATAATATATATGTACATATAGAATTTGATTGAATATTTGAATAAATCTGATGACTAGCATAACTTTTTTGACTATATAATTATTTAGTTTTAGAGTTTGGTTGTTCTCAGAGCTAATACCGGTACATTGCCATTTATCTTTCATTTTGCCTATATTTCAGGTGCTAGCATAATCATACTGACTACCTGGGGAGTGGATAGTGGACCATACATGCAAGCCCTCCATTTTTGCTTTGGAATAGGTGCTATTATATCACCTCTAGCAACCGCGCCATTCCTAGCCCCTCGGGTTTCATGTGTCACAAACGTCACTGGAGTTGTAAATCAAGCAGAAAATGAATTTGATAATATTACAACAAATACCTCTTTAAGCAATGATAGCCGCTTAGTGAGCTGCGGACACGACAACCAAGGACTCTCGTCAGTTTACTTTGCTTATATAGTCTCAGCTGTGCTAATGACTATCTCATGCATAGCTTTATCTTTCTTTTATTTTTTCGCTTCAGACAAAACGAAATCTGTACAGAAGTTAGCCCCACGCTTAAACCAAAATTTATCAAAGTTCATCAAAATTTTAGTTATTATTTTTATGTGTCTTTCGCTGTTCTGTGAAGATATTATAGAGAAGACATTTGCTTTTTATTTAACGACTTTCACGGTTGAGCATCTAAGGTGGTCAAAAGCCCGCGGTTCATATGCTACAACTGTGTTTTGGGCATCCTTTTCTGTGGGTAGATTTACAGCCATTGGATTTACTGCATGGTTTACACCAAAACGCCTTCTTCTTCTTTACATTTTGATATTAATTTTGTCGTCTATAGGTTTAGCAATCACAAATTCAATGTATTTAGACTTTGGTATTTGGGTGTTCGTTCCAGTCGTTGGTTTCAGCCAATCTGTTTTATTTCCCCTCTTATTTTCATTTACAGAACATGCATTTTTTAAATGTTCCGGTAAAATTGTATCTCTATATATGTTTTCTAGCTCTTCTGGGTCTATGATAGCACCCATTCTTCTCGGATATTTCATAGAACTTTTCGCTCCCATATGGTTCTCTTATATTGAGGTCTTCTTTTGTCTTCTGCTGCTACTGTTTTATATCTCAATTTATTTGATTTCAAATAAAATAACAGTCCCTAATCGTGAAGACGAAAAATTTGTTGCAGAGTAACCAAGAATCACATTAACTCAGACTTCATTATTACTAATTAAAATTAAAAATCTTTATTGGAGTCTCCAGTGTTGTGATTTTGAGGGGAGGGAATAGTCACCATATATTATTTGGATAAAAAATGTGGAACGATTGGTATAAGAATCACATAAACTCAGACTTCATTTCTACTATTTAAAATTAAAAATATTTCTAGGAGTCTTTAGTATTTAATCCGTCTAAGCACCTGAATTTAAGGAGTTATGGTAAAGACTGGCGCGAAAGTCGGACACATTTACCTAAGTGGTATTACATGTCTTACTGCGGACTGTCATCTGATAAAAAGCAAGTTAAGTGAGTTAGTCCATTACAAATTAGATGTATAATTTTATTTTGCACTTTTTTTCTTCTCTTCATTTTGTGGCTTAAATTCTACTCAATATGGATTAAATACTACTCAATTAGCGTTTATCAATAATTATCCCTCATGGCGTCAAACAACAACTGTATATCATGGTGTTAATCAAGAATCGTTCATCTTATCATGAAACAAAAATCTGTTCCATGTCATGTCAACATTAATCTTAAGTCACAATATGCATGACAAAATTTTATGAAGTAATTTTACATTTTACATGATTTATATCATTGCAAACTTTAAAGTACGTTCACCACATTTATATCTCTTTACTTGTACAGAATAGATGTAAATAATTGGTAAACTTTCCTTATCAGAAAATGTACTATAACTTTACACTTACACATAATACGTCAACGTAATTTCTGCTGGGAGAAAAGATATGAGTGAACTTGAAAGATTACAACATTCGGAAATAGCCAAAGGAGATTGCAATGGTATTACATTAGAGAGAAACGAAGATGCGAGTTTTATTAAAAGATTTCAGACGGACTTTATCTTTCGACATAAATTCATTCTTTCTCTCGCTACATTTTGGCTGTTTGGTTGTTTGGTGAGTTAAATACACCATTGGATCATAGAAACACATTCATGCAAATATTTTTACAGATAAGTGATATTTTATATATGCAATAGGAACAGTGAGATATTTGTATATTGTTTTAAACTGATATAACATGCACTTACTTTGGTAGGGAATGAAATCATTTCGCTTTCATTAATGTTTGAAGGAGTCTTGGTTAAGGTAGTTAACTTCTACCCGTACGATCATCTGCAGTGTGAGTTCTTGCCTCGTTTTATAAATAACAGAACAGGGTCAGTTGACTTCCAACTGTACGTGATAAGGTTTTTCAGTTACCTACCCAAAGGTCGACGGTTCCCTCTTGCACACACATGTAATTTGGTTTCGGTACAATAAAATATTTGTTACGTAAACATTTATGTTGCCCAATCAAAGATTCAATACGGTAATTACATCGTTAACGACATAACGCACTAACCAATAAGCATGTCTTCGTATTACCAGTTTGACATCGTTTGGAAGTATTTTGTGTAAAATCTTAATTTTAGGGATGGAACTTAAGCCAGATGGGACCAACCTTACTTGATCTTCAGCTGATAACCAATTCAGATCTAGAAGAAGTCTCGTACTTCTTGACAGGCTTTCTGACTGGATTTCTCCTTGGAGCACTATCTGCAGGATGGATTTTCAAGAAGATTGATGCGTTACTTATCATGTTCGTCATGACATTTGTTATTGTTGTGAGCACGGCAGCTACCCCGTGGTGTAAATATTACGGACTTATGGTTGTAGTTCATGTACTACGCGGTTTTACTCATGGAATAGTAGATGCAGGTAAATATCATTAAGAATATTTTAAGTGTTTTATTTGTGATAATAACCTAGTATTCTTAGATCCTCTTTAAACTACGAAATGGATTTCAGCAAAACTTTACTTTTCAAAAAGCATCATGTATCTCCTATATTTAATTTGATGTTTTGTATTATAATTTTTAAACAAGCATGTTACGATCATATGACATGTTTGGTTCCCTTCTAAGTCTGTTACAGAACGGCTCCTAATCCTTTTGAGCTAACATCTGTAGTTCAAAAGATTCACTATATTTGGGGTAGCTCAATATCGGTGGTGTTAACAATTTCTCTCTTTTAGTGTCTCAAATGCATCCTGCTGCTCTTTCTCCATTTCCATTCAACAGTGGTTTCACTCTGTTGTTTTCTTTTTCTCTTCCCGATCTTTTTCCAACCACCATTAAATCGTTGAGTGGTCTGGTAATTTTCGAGATATCTTTTACGAACCTCCTGTAGTAGCCAACAAAGCCTAGGAACTGATGAACGTCTTCAGATGTTGGAGTTGGCAGGTTAACTACTTTATCTATCTTTGAAGGATCTGATTCTATGCCCTTTTCAGAAACTATATGTCCAACATATTGGACTCTTTATAGCACAATGCACACTTACTAGCTGATAGTTTAAAGCCTCCTTCACTTAAACGATGGAAAACCCTCTGTAACCTATCTAGATGCTCGTCGTATTTCTGTGCAAATATGATTACATCATCCAGGTATATAAGGCAAATGGACATATTGAAGTCTCCTAATAGAGCAACGTCGGGTATTTTCAGCCGTCGGCAGTTTTCGACCTCTTGTTCACTTATGATGATATTTTACAGTCCCCGTATATTAAAATGGTCTTTCAGTTATAAATATAGAAAGACGAAATACTGACAAGCTTTTGCATGAAAAAAAATTTCTATACTTCATTATAGTTACCAAGGAGTACAATAGTGACTTAGTTTCTAAAATCGCAAGTAACGAAAACATGACGTATTAAGGGATACCATAATTTCCAAAAGAATGCTATTAAACTCTCAGACATCTCCAAGGCGAATTGAACCGAATGCAACTAGCTTTCATCTATCCGCGCAAATAGTTTCAATAAATTCTTATTTATTTTAAAATGATTTTCTTCTTACTTTCTATTAAATAACTGTCGTTAATATGATTCTTCCTTGCAAGGTCATTTGGGCTAATTTCGTCCACCTCCCATTTAGATCAGCACTTGAACAGCACGCAAAGCACACGTTAAGGCCAATTATGAATATATATAATTGATATGCAAAAACATTAACTTAAAAAGTTTATAAAACAAAGTATGATACATTTCATACCGATTTTGATCTATTTCAGTAAACTCTTAAAAGACTTTTGGAAAAAAAATGGTTTTTGCATTGACAGGAATAGGCAGGGAATCGTCGCGAAGTCCCAGACATAGTATCAATCGGTACTTCAAGTATAGTAGGATAGTTTCTAAAAATGATCATTTTGTATATATTTTTTGCACTGAAATCAAAGAACATACATATTTTGTGTAATTAACTAGTTTTCTAACAAAATTTTGCCGTTGCAACTAAAATGGACGAATACTACCGAAAGTGGACGAAAATTGCCGATCATGAATTGCATTTTCAAAGTCAGGTGTACAGAAGCAAATAAGAAGTTACATGCAAATTGTTACAGATTCTTGTAGTGCTATCTGCAACTCGTCGAAAAAGAAATATGGAACAACGAACTATCACATCTTTATTCTTTTCTGTGGAGCGATCTAATAAGTGGCCGAAAACTGCCGCCATTGCTCTACAATGTATATCCTCCATTACTCGCCGGAAAGTTGCTGATGAGTTGGCTATTCAAAAGGGCATTCTATTAAACTCATTAAAGCCAAGGAGCACTACTGTGAATGCTATCCTCTCTTCGTGGCTCTCCGCTAAATCTATCTGGTGATAACCAATATTCATTTCGATCACGCTGAAATACTTGTTGCCACCGAGTGAATCCAGCAATTTATCAATGCGGGGTAGTGCATTGAAATATTGAATAGTTAGTTGGTTAAGGTGTCTAAAGTCTATGCACACTATGCACATACGTAAATTCCCGTCTTTTTCCGAAAAAGGACTACATTCTTTCTGTTGTCATATGTTGAGAAGTTCTGTAAATATTTTAACCTGTTCCTGTGGAGACGAGTTGTCTTTCCATATTAAAGTATCTAATTCTACAGAATCCATTATGTTGACAGGCTGTAATTCACCAACTACAGCTCGTGGTTCTATTACAATGGTACATTGTTGATTTGAGCGGGAACCGACTGTGTGTGCTTGTGATTGTAGCATATGTCGGTAGGTGTGATGTCGAAATCATCTGGTAAAACAGCCGGATGTGCGGACTGAAGCATGGCGCATAATGGTTGCGATGGTAATGCTTTATCTAAGTGTCCTTCGACTGAGCTGCTACTGTTTGGATCTGTAATTTTCCTCGTAGTTTCCGCACTTCTAACAATTTGTAAACGGTATCATTGTTTTTCTAATTCCTTTTCTCGTAGTGACAAACATCTATAAGCAAGGTAACATGGTGTTTGCTGCTGACCGTTCCGCAAAAATCCTTGTCCATAATGGTCTCTTGTTGCATTCATAAAAGTATCAAAATGTAGATTCCAATCAAAACAGGTAGATCTGAGTTGTATTTACTGGATGGCATAACAAGGAATAAACAGTTGTTCATTTTATCGTTTCCTGATATAGACAGATTTGCTTCAACACACCCCAATTAAGGAAGCTGATTTTATTTTAAAAGTGTTCAAGAGGTTCTATTGGTCTAGTACTCAGATGTTGTTCATAAAAGTCTAATTCTAGAAACAGTAGAACGCTCCAGTATCGATGTTGTTTATCTTAATCGTAACCTCATAAGAAGTTCCAACTAATCCTGATGTATCCCTAGATGTCATTTGTTGAAGTTGTTTTCTGCTAATTCCCAATGCATCCTTGGTTGTGTATGGACTACCAAAGTTCTTTGCCCTCTTGGAATGATCCAATCTAACGTGACAACCAAGTGCTTAATGGCCTAACTGTCCACGACGCCAGCATCTAGTGCTTCGGCTATCTATCTCCTGATTGTCTACTTCTCTTGCAATGTTGTTCTTTAGGGTCTTAAATATTAAATTTGGCTTGCTGATTCATGACCTTCTTCACCTCAGCTTTCATTTGACTCACTTACTTTTAATCTCTTTTTGCTTGAAAGTTGTTGATTTTCAAATGAAATTCAACTTGACATCAGTTCGATGAATGAGTTGGTGCTATCAAATTTATTTCTCGTGGTGTTCTTAGGTGATGTTTTAAGTCCATGCCAAAATGATGATCTCAAAGATTCATCATAATCTAGTAAATGAAGATTCATTTTCAACGATGAATTTTTCAGTAATGATTCAAGTTTCAATCCCCACGATCTAACCTCTTCGTTGTCCCCTGGCCTAGCACTATGAAATTCAGCAAGAATATCATACTGGTTGGTGGCATTTCAACTAATTCCTGCCATCTTTGCCAATATCTGTTGTACAGATACAGTTGTTCCAAGTCTCACCATAACTTTGCTAGCTTCTCCACGTAATAACATTGTGATTGATTGCTTAATAATTTCTTGAGGAAGTTCTTCACATAGTAAACAATCCACTTGGTATCTCCATAAAACAAATGTTTCACATTTGTCGCTACTAAATATTTGTAATTTTGGTATGCATGGGTACAAGTGTTGTGTAGAGTTTCCAACGGTCGATATCTAATCCGACATCCATATGAGAAGATCAGCTGGTGTCTCAGACTTCGGCTTAATATTCATTGCCCGGAATGCATTTACATGTTGATCAATCTCTTGCTGACTCAACTCAAAATCTCTATCAGCCATGATGTTAATATCCTGTTGAATCTGCAAACAAATTTAAGTATCTACAAGAAAAACAAATTAATGTAATGAACAAGAAAATACTCCTGTAAAATAAAATAGAAATATATCTACAAATTATAATAAATTATCTGAAAATAAATTTAATTGCTATTGCTGATAGTAAGAGTTAATATGCCTGAAAGAGAAATAAGCTAATGTCATAAAAATTAGTAAAATTACTTTCACGAAAGAGGAAACGAACTTCCTGTAATTAAAATAAAAGGAAAGTTTCTGAAAGAAAAATTTGAAACACCTACAAGGTAAAACAAACTTTGAAACATGAAAGCCAATTCACTGAGAATAGAAATAAGAAATATCTACAAGTGAAACAAATCCTTCTGAAAGACAAAAATCTCATTAAAGTAAACAATTTCTAAACTAATTAGAGAGAAATATAAATCAGATTTAGAAATAAACAAAGTTTCTGAAAGAAAAACAAAATCCTGAATGTTACCGAAAGACTACTGAAAATAAATAAATAAATCTCAAATTCAATAGAAAAAATATCCTGAAAGAATAATCTGAAACAAAATAAATCCTCCATAGAAAAATAATCAACTAAGTACCTGCAAGGCAAATGCTAGTAAATAAA
>JAOXYH010028458.1:0-18872 GCA_028566455.1 Botula fusca | reverse complement strand
TACCCTGTGAGCAGCGATAGGATGAACTTTGTATAAAACGTACAAAGTCAAATGGTTGCGCGTAAGGCTACCTGTGCAGCCAATAAAATAGAAATCTGCCGTGACGAAAGTTGAATCTTGTAGAATGTCCAATCCCTTGCGTTGTGAACCAATCTCATGTTGACACTGTCAGCATCTCGTATAGGCACCATGTCGATATCTGCAAATATAAATCTAAAGCACAGCAAAACCAATTCGCACGAAAAAACAAGCAACAAACGAGGAGGTACACAAACGTATATAATACAATATAAGGGGAACAAACGGGAGGGTGGGTTTTCTGAAGTTTGAAGAATTTTTTGAACTATTATTGTTTAATTACAATTTACAATCTTAAAAGAATAAATGAATTAATTAACTTACATTAACAGTTGTACGAATTCCGCCGCAATGAAATCGCTGTCGGGACAGTGAATAATTGTATCACTGCCCATCTGCTATTAACCAATCAAATGACCAAGAAAAGACACACCTCCCGCTACGATAATCTAATTTATTTTTCATTCATAAAATAAATTGAGTTATACATGTTAACCAATTACCTTAAACATTGGACCATCCAGGACCCAACAAATGAATGAGCAGCAAATAATTTAACAAATAGTCAAAACACTTTCGGAAAATGTACCAAGGTTTGGCAGCCCAGTTGTTCTGCCTTTAATGTTGCTTATCTTGAAAGCCGAAAGCGGAGTCTATCTCAATTTCGTTCCCAGCTTTCTAAACTTTAAATGGGATTTTCTATGCTTAATTTTCAAATTAATCACTTTTTTGAGATTTTTTGGAGATTTTTAAAAAGATTTTTTGAAATTTTTTTTTTTATTATTATTTTTTGTTTGTTTTTATTTTGTTTCTTTATTTGTTTTTTGTTTGTTTGTTTGATTGATTTTTTTAAAGATTTTTTTTTAGAGTTTTTTGAAAATGTTTTGTTTGTTTGCTTGTGTTTTGAGATTTTTTTAAAGAATCAAATTGAAAAGAAAATAATGACGATGTTTGTTTGTTCAATTTGTGAACTTGTACAGTCATTGGCCATTGTTTTGCGCATACATGCATGAGTTATTGTATCCGAAATGTTATTTGTTTCCATGGATGCGATTATAGTTTCCTTTAAATTACGATCAGAGAGAATAGGCAAAGTGAGAACACATGTATTTTCATTGAAAGTAAAATCATCGGAGTTAAATATGTCCTTAACTACATGTAATTGAACATCATAACAATAGGCTGTTGTCATTTGAACTATGCAACTCTCTAAGAAGCAATACAAGGTACAAAAATATAGATTTTCAATATTGCGTTGTTTCTAAGGAGCACAAAAAAGCAATACAAGGTACTAAAATGTAGATTTTTAATTCTTCTTGTTGAAGATTGCGTTGTCTCTAAAGAGCACATGCAGCTGAACTTATCATTCAAATTAACCTTTTCCAAACCTGATTGCATTATAGCGTTACACATTTTGGGTTACAGTTACAGTCGGCTAATGTTTTGGCCAGTAGCATCGCTGACGAGTAATAAATTTACGAATATCGGCAACAGAAAACCAACGCAACAGGTTGAAGTCGTAATCCAAAACTCGTGAATCCAGAGACGAGGCAAAAGCGCGGAAACATACAACATCAAACCAGGACAAAAACAAAAAAGAACTGAAAATCCAAAATGTTCAATTCGATGCATCAAAGATTTTGTACTTTGTTATTACTTATATTGAGTCGGTGCCACTCCTGGTGGACTCTGAGCTCCGGAGTTTATCACCATTTCAGTTGCTATTACTTCCGTACTAGCCCGAAATAACTTTAGAATTCCTTTAACTCCTTAACCGGCAGGATTTTTGGAAAATTTGACTAAAATTTCAACTGACTTTTTTTTGCATTTTTTCTATACAGTTTTACTAAAGGAAACCTTGTATTGTAAAAAAAGTTTCATTTTCTATAGTTATTGTTTATTTTTCGGTTCCCATGACAACATACATTTCAATAAAAGGTACAAAAAGATTTTCCTGTAGTATCTGTATTGTGTATTGTTGATCTTTAAAATGATATCAGAATATAAAGTAAGTTTGAATTGGCCCAGTTTCATTCATGGTATTTATACTTTCTTGAGGTATACTTCAGCGGTGTGTTCATGATTTTTCACTCCTAAACTAGGTCCGACAAAAGGCAAAATTTGCATACCGTTTCATACATGGTACAGAAAAATGTTATTAATGGAAAATAATATCCAATGCAACATTTCTTTATCACACTGGAAAAAAATCGCATGGACAAACTACATATATTTAAAGAAAGAGGTGTAGTCAAAGTTGATGTAAAAACCTTTAATTGCCCCATTGCATGATTTGGCTTATCGTTTAAGTCATTTTAGCACATGCTCCCTCAACAAATTCTTCGTTACTGTTGTAGTCTTCTAATGTTTTCGTCGCTAGTATCGCTGACGAGTAATACATTTACGATATTTGCACATCCGAAGAAACGTCATTTTATTATGTATCTTTATGCCTTATTACTTTGTTGTTTTTATACCGGTAATTTGACAAACATGTAGTACTAATAAATTATTCTGAATTTAAGGACCGCTTCGTAATTCATGAGCAAAAACGCTTCGTATGAAACGATAATTATCTTAATACATAAAACATGTTTCTTAATCTGCTGGTAACTATATATATTTGACTTGTACATTGTGGCTTTGATTTCATCCATAAACCTGGATAGCTACATGTACAATGTAGATAGTAACAATTAACAAGTACTATCTTTAAAAAAGATATGCGACGTCGTTTGAAAGGAATTTATATGCAACACTAGAACAATTTTACCTTTCGGTTGTGATTATTCATATATCAGTACAATGAGAATGCTAGTTTTTCGGAGCTATGTTTAATGCAACTTGTTTATATAAAGTCTTCTTCTTCTTGTACTTGTATGTCTGGTGCTCCACTGGATACATGTAACCAGTGTAAACAAAGCTTCTTGGAATTTACTTGAAGCCTTCTTTTAAGTTATGCACTATAAAACATTGATTTTAAGTACGTGTAAAATATCTGGTAGGCATAAATGATACCGAATAATACACATAGACAAATATTATGTTGCTAAATGAGGACATTTTCATGATACTTAATAAAATATTGTTTTGATTACTGTCTGTAATTACTATTACTTTGCATACTATTTTGTTGTTTTTACTTCTCCAGCAGTAAAAAATCATAGTACTTTATGTGAAGTACATGACATGTACCTTTGGACAAGATATGGTGTTCCTTCTTGGATAGGTATTCTATTTTCTGGCTTAATATAAACTTGATATCTGCTAGTGAAGGTACTTATTGTGTTGTATAAATGTATTTATGTAAGACTAAATCTCTATCACCAGAATGCTCTGATCAGAGCTTACGTTCTGTTAACAGTTGATGCCCTATGCAGTGGTTCTGTTTTGTATGTATAAATGAGTAATAAACCATAATTTTTATAAATGATTTGTTTTACATGTTTCTTTATTCTTTTGGCCATTGATTTTTGTTGGTATGTTATTCCACCACATGTATATGTCCTGTTTCAGTACTTTATTATTGCATGTTGGTTTGTCTATATCAGGTATTCCTTTCAAGTTTTCTGGATACAAAGGTATTTTGACAAACTACTGTAGAACTATTCATTGTTATTTTTGTACTATTTTAAGAGCCATTTGTAAGCTTGTTTATGGTGTGTCCCTTCATTTAAGGCTTTGTCATGACTTTTGATTAAATGTTTTATGGTGGTTATAGTGTTGTATTTTAATATCAGATTCATTCTTTTACAAATTAGAATCAAATACTGTAAATTCAGAAATTATTGTGTACTCTTATACTGTTGATAATGCAAGATTAATCATTATTATTTTGTAAAATAAAATATAGAAAACACTAAGCAAAATTTAAAATGCAAGTTCTAATACTCATCCTGTTGCATTATTCGCAATAATAAAAATATCAATAATTTCTGAATGAACAGTATATCAGTTTTTGCAATTTTGTCAAAGGTAATACAATCTAGAGGGATTCCCTAAAAATGAATGTACATACATCTATATATATATATATGTGGTGTGCAAGTAATGATATTTTCATCTAAGGGATATTTATCATACCCTAACAATCACACAGACTTGTTGGAATCATAGTCTGTACTACATTGAAAGGGGGCAGGTCTCTACTATGTAGATGTATAGTAATTCCTCTTACTTGAAAAAAGTCAGACTGAAATTATAACTACAATAATATGGGCCCTGGCTTGTACTTAATCTGTAACTAATCATGGTTCATTCTCATACCAAATATCAGAAAAATATATGTAGGTGTGTAGAAAAAGTGTGGAAAACTTTTTTTTCAAGACAGACGGACGAAATGCAAACCTAAAGTCCCCTTCTGCTGAAGCTTGTAGGGGGCTAACAATGCATATATTGTCATTTTACGCTATGATGTCAAATGAGGTTTTTAACAGTCTCCACATCTGATAATTACAATCTAAGTTCCATTCAACAGTGACGCAAGTATCAGGCTAATTTGAAACTCAATATTGTTTCCCATGTTTTGAAAAAAACCTATAAGCAGATGTTTGTGGTGTAACAGATTTTTTTTTGGATGTGCCCTCAATGATCAAGGAAAATAGTAGATTGTAATTCTTCTATTTAAGCTGCGTGTGAACATAGGCAACACAATACAAAGAGCAATACAAATTCATACCTCATAAATGTGACACTAATCTTAACAAAGTAGGTCAGGCAATAAACCCAATATGAGACTGCATTTCTGAATTGTTCCATATATAACGAAAATCACTTCAAGTATCTTCTTTTATTAAATCATATTTACAGCTGGACGGGGAAAAAAATATTGCACTAATACAATGTACCTGACCGAAATGTTTACATTTAATGAATTGGTAAAAAAGTATAAATTTTGTTATTAAAATTGAAAATTTTAAACTAAAACACATGTAACACATTATTTTGTAAGAAAACTTAAATATTAACTTATCCTCTAGTAAATCATTAATATCTCTTATCTTGTCAAACATTTAAAGTGAATTTTATTCCTGTTTTAAAAATCAAATTTTTAATCTAGCACTTTTTTTAAGATCTAAACTTTTTCTTTCTTTGTACATATGTGCTTCTAACTTTAATAAAGAGAACTAAGTGTACATGTAAAATTACTTTTTAGTAAAAACTACAGTGAATATCACATACAATGTATACAGATATAACTCATAAGCTAAAAACTATATAATGTACATGTATATTGAGAAACAAAAATCTAACTAAGAAGTAAACAATGAAGAAATACTGATTTTTGAATGAGTATTATGGGAAAGTAAGGATTCAGTTTAGCACCTTTGTTTAATATACATAAACATTCATACATTTGTTTTCTTAAAACTAAATAATTGAAAACCTTTATTATGCAATTCCTAATGACGTACACAAGATGGAAGTACAACTCATGGAAAAATTTCTTACATTGATGCATGTAGATGAACTGGTATTAGCACTTTATAACATTAAATATTGTTGATTGGCTGGCAATAGTAACAAGTTTCTATACAGAAATCTTTCACTACTTGTGATAAGTGCTAAAAAATTGTAAAACAACAAATATTGAAAAATTGTACAACGACAAATATTGAAAAATTAGCAATAGGAAATTGTCTCTTTAAAGTAGTCTATGACTTGTGATGATAAATTCTCATAACGTCTGTTGGAATTAAATCTCCTAAAGATTCAATATCAGTTCATCTATCATTTAAATTAATATGTTTAATTCTTATTTCTATAAAGAATACCAACTACCAAAGGCTATGAGTGGTTCTCCTCATCTATCGTTTTATTACATTAAGTCACGGGTTGGTGGTAAATTTTGAGTACATTATAAGGAACTCCACAATAAAAAATCATAACAATGTGAAATTTGATATGAAAAAATATGTACACAAGACTAATATCTAAAAAAGACAAAGAAAATAAGACTAATACATGTATCTAAAAAAGACAAAGAAAATATTTTCTGTGGAATCCAATTAAAATATCAATAGGATAAAAAATTATGCATTAATAATGACTATATGCTTCAATGACAATTATAAAAAATGAAATTTAAAAATAATACCTTAATTTTAGTATAAAGAAACCAAGGTAATTAAAAATTGTAATTTTAATCTTTTAGACACATTATTATGAGCTCCACAATAAAAATAACAATATGAAATTTGCAATGAAAAAATTTGTACACAAAACTATGAGTAATATCTATAAAGACATACAAAGGTAAAATGTTTTCTCTGAAATAAATTGTAAATATCAATAGGACAAACAATTATTCGTTAATAACCATATGCTTCATTCCTACATGTATTTATCATAACCAAGGATGCATCCTTAATTTATGTGTTTTTTTTTATAAATTGTCTCTCATTTTGGGATGGTAACTAAATATAGCCTCAACACAATAATCTTAAATTTTGCTATTTTTGCAAAAATCTTTGTATGGAAAAACCAAGGTAATTAAAATTTGTAGCTTATTAATCAAAGAAAAACAAGATGGTGAACAAAAAACATTTAATATCTTGGAAATGAAAGACAAAATATTAATTAAAGGGAATAAAACCAAGTAAAAATTATTGCTAAATGTATTAAAATATATTTTTAATAGTTTGCAATTGTAAAACAGCTCTGATAAATGACCAAATAACATACACATTGTATACAATAGTCCGTGAATAAAACAAAATCTAAAGTTTGTACATCTCAGTTGCCAATTAGTTCGCAGTATTTTATATCATCATATACTGTATAAACCATATCAGCATAAATTGTGTGACACATTTTTAATTAGAAGCAATCATCATTATAATTTTAAGCAACAATTTCAGGAGAAATGAAACAAGTTTTCACTGCCTCTATACACTGAAATATATATGTTTGACTATTAATTTTTTGTCACCGGAAAGGGAATGACTAGATTTTACTAGCTACTCACTCTATGAATCAAAATTAAATGTTCATTTGGCTTGGAGGGCTTCACTTCAATTCTCCTAAATTCTTTTCATTTTTGCAACAGAGTTATCCTTCTTTGGGCTAGTAATAAATTTTATTTTAACAGGCAATGTTGTTAGCAAGTCCTTCTCAATGATCTCTTTTTGTGGACTAACGGGTTTTTGAATCAGCTCCTGTACTTGTGGGGTGAAAAGAGTTATTTCTTTATAAGTGTCTTCCTGATTGATAAGAAGTTGACAAACTACAGATGTATCTTCAGGTTGACCACAGTAATTCTTCCCACAGGTTGGGCATATATCATTCACAAGTTTTTTTTTGTAGCAACCTTTGTTTGAGCATGATTTGTAAGTATTCAAAGATGATATTCCAACTACTTCTGCAGTTTCTGCTAGGATGTCATCTTCAGTCTCTGTCTGTACATCCCCAATCAGTTCTGGAGATACAATCTACAATTGTAACATACCAAAAAGTTATATTTCAAATTATTAACAAATTTTACCACTAGTGACAACTTAAATCTTGATAGATGTATCTTTTTGGATAAAAAATATAAAATTTGATATTTCCCTACAATAATTATCCCCCCCCCCACAATTCTTAAAATTTTCATTTTAAATTGTTTTACATTGTATTTGTTCTACATTGCTCAATTTCATCATTAATGTGTATGTATTTGAAGATATCCCTCAGCTGGTTTCCTAAGTCATTTTTAGGCTCAATCATCATGTATTAGCTTAACAGAAGACTAATATACAAATACCACTCTGATATATTTGTCACAGGATACTTAAACATGAGTATTTGTACATTAATGTTTTTAATTGTGGAATTAAATCCTATACATGTATTGAATTCTTTAGATTTTGAAATTCTACTTTTTCTAAATCCAATAAAAAAAATACATACCTCAATGGTGGTGTATCTTCCACCTGTGATTTTTGGTTGTTGGGATGAAGTTTTCGACATCTGCCCATTTGATATTTTGATAACCACACTTTCCTTTAATGGGAAATCTGCAAGATTCCTCCAAAATGCAAAGTGAATCGCCCCAGTTTCATCTGCAATTTTCCCATTTCTTACATCTACAACCGTTTTCCACTGCGTATTAACTGACACCTTCTCTTCAACCTGTAAAAAATTCACATTAATGAATTTCTTGCATGTATTTCAGTGAAGCCTTTGAAAAATGTTAGCACTTGTAATTGTATAGATCAGATGACATTCTGCTGTTTTATTTCAGCAATAACCATTTAACCACCAATATTGATCTCAAAAGTATGTACATAAATACTTATATAACAATCCGAATATGTCAAAATAAATATTTACACGCCTTCTTTTATATTTTTCTGCATTCACTTCATCATATATGTATATAGTACATGTATACATGTGAAGGTTTTGATGTAAAATCACAAAAAATAAAATAAAGTTGCAAGTTTTTACTTGTGGATATGTTGATTAATTTGAACATCTACATAATAACACATGTACATGTTCATGTAACATATTAGGCCATTTATTTTATTTTTTGGTGTGCTGATGTTGACTGCTGACTGAGAAAATCATGAAATAGAAACTTTCCATTGTTGCTGATCCTAAAAAAAGTTTGTAATTTAGATTCTTCATTGCCACTGATTGATTATTTTCTAGTATCCTTTTTTCATTTATGATAAATTTTATGCAACACTGACAAATCTACATGTAAATAGTAAAAAGTAATATATTTCCATCATAAAATTATTTCTAGATTCAAATGTGTGTACTTACCTCTATTACCTTGCCTATTACATTAAACACTGTTCCCTCTTTCTCATTTAGTAGCTGCTCAATTTTCATTAACTGTGGAGTAACCTCCATTTCATGCGCCTCCAAGGATGCTGTTATAACCTCGTCAGGCACCGTCACCTCTGGAATTATGATTACTTTGGTTTCTCCTGTGGCGATGATCTCTTTTGGTTTTGAAATAAAGTTCAGTATCATCAGAGAGTTGTTGGATTTCAGGAAAGGAAATGCCATCCTGTTATAACAGGAAACTTTCCTGAATCCTGAACCATCTGCAATAACACCCTCTACAACTGTCATTTTCTTATTGTTGGCGTTAGTGTAATCTCTGGGTGCTTGTACACTCAACATTTTGACTCTGATAGGTCTACTAATTCGAACACCCTCTCTTGATGACATCAACTCATTCAGCTCCTTCAAAAATATAAATTGTTACAATATGATTTTAAATATTTAAAATGAGCATGTTTATTCCAAACAGTTGTAAAATTTGTTTTTAATCATATTGAAAATAAATTATAACATTGCAAAAAATTCTGCTAAAAAGTAAAATATTGATATGATTGAGAATAGCAATGTACATTATGTAAAATCTTTTCATATTCAATACTTTTAATATTAAATAAGAATGTTTTCTCCAAGTAATAATTGAGTGTCAGAATATTGAAAATAGCAATGTACATTTTGTTAAATCTGTTCATTTTCAATACTTTTTGAAAGTTAAATAAAAATGTTTTCTTAAACTAACAATTGAGTGTCACAGTATATATTTGTTAACCCTTTCAAAATTCAATGACCAATAAAAAATCTGTAAACAAATTGACTGTTGATGTAACACCATTTTCTAAATTTTTATATCTGGAGTCATAAACTTGCAAACATTTCAATTAATAATAAACAGTTTTGCATTTTTTACCTTACAATTAGATACTCTGCTGGACTACTATATGGGCATGACGACGGACGCAACAAACATATGAATGAAATCCTTCCAAATTTATCAATTATAACTTTAAAATTTGGACTATACATTGTAAATCTTTTGGACTATAAATCTTTTTTAAATGTGGGCCAATAAATTTTTGTTAAACATTGGCAAGGTTCAATACAATACTGTAAGTATATAATGTACATCGTGTTGACCAATATATTTTTTAGGACTCCATTCTTTGATTTTTAGGTGAGAGATGTTCCAAAATTTAAATTTTATGGTGATCTTGGTGAATGACTTGAAATAGTGTCACACTAATTAAGAAAAATATAAAATGTGAGTAATGAGATCAGAATTTTAAATGCCCTTTTCATATATTAGTTTTCATGCAATAATGTTTTTTTTTAATCAGCACCCTGCTTCTTTGAAACCTAGCGAGAACACTGATGAATGTGTATACAGAATATCGAATCTTCAAAATTAGTGATTAATAACAATCTTGAAGTAAATATCAACAAGGGCACCGCAAAGCGGAGCATCCCCTCGCAACCCAACAAAATTGAAATTAGCTTAATTCTGGGAATGCACTGTGTCCTTTAAAATTTACTGGCTTTTGACTATCTTCATAGTTAAGGCCTGTGCAAATTTTGGTACAGATCATCTGGAAAACACAAGCTGTACTGTGTCTACAAGTATCACATATGGCCAAACCTGTGACGTGGCGATGTGACCTTGACCTTTGACCTGTAACCTTGAAAATGAATAGGCTTTCTGCTCTCTTCATAGTTAATATCTTTGCAAAGTTTGGTAAAGATCCATTAAGAAACATAAACAGTACTGTGTCCACAACTATCACATAAGGCCAAACCTGTTACGTGACCATGTGACCTTGACCTTTGACAAGTGACCTTGAAAATTAATAGGCTTTCTGTTCTCTTCATTCTTAATGCCTATGCAAAGTTTGGTAAAGATCCACTGAAAAACACAAGCTGCACTGTGTCCACAAGTATCACATATGGCAAAACCTGTGATGTGACCTTGTAACCTTGACCTTTGACCTGTGACCTTGAAAATCAATAGGTTTCCTGCTCTCTTCATAGTTAATGCCTATGCAAAGTTTGGTAAAGATCCACTGAAAAACACAAGCTGTAGAGTGTCCACAAGTGTAACAGGCACGGACGCACGGACACACGGACGCACAGACACACGGACGGTCCCGTTACAATATCCCTTCCGCAACTTCGTTGCGAGGGGATAAAAAACTGAAACTCAATCTGCAATTCTGTTAAACATGATAAATGTCCAAAATACTGATATTAAGTTTGGTCAATCCAAGGATAAGGTATGAAAATGTAATTCATAAATCAAATATTAAGCAAAGTATTAACATTAGATACATATGTATTTCAGTTTTAATAAATTAGAGTGAAATATTGCTGTTTCAGTACATGTAATTAAAAGATTTAATTATGAGTGTGTCTTTTCATAGATGACAGTGAATTGTAAAAATCAATAACAGCTTGATTAGCTTTTATCCTTGTTGGATCTAAAGATTCAATTCCTAATCCTTCTAATGTTCTTACTCTTGACAATGCAACATACGACTGACCGGCAGCAAATATGCTTTTTCCAAGTCCAAGTACAATTTTATCGCAAGTAATTCCCTGAACTTTATGGATAGTGGCCGCCCAAGCTGGTTGAACAGGAAACTGAGTGCGTATAATAGAATGACCTTTATAGTAAAATTCCTGTGATATCTTATCTATGGAGATTGCATCATGTGTTTTATTATAAAAAACTCTACCAATACTGTCGTTATCAAATCTTATATATAAACGTGAGACTACATTTTCTATACATTCTATATTATGAACAAAACCCAATGCACCATTGACTAAACCATGATCAGTAGCAATATTACGTATTAACATAACTCTAGTTCCCACTGACAAATACAAATGGTTAGGTAAGCCCCCAGCATCTCTATCATCATCTGGAATAAAATTATTGATGTCATTTTCCTGTCCTACATCACTGGAGCTAAACTCATTAATGGCTTGAATTTTTTCGGTATTTTCGTTTAATTCATGCTGACGTTTTAAATTATATTCATGTACTTCTTTTAAAGTCGGGTATACACGTAAAGTCCCTTCAAAATTAGGATCGTTCTTCTGAATTAATCGTGTACTTAAAACCTCAATATCATCACCTGTAAATGTTCCTACACGTAACCTATTAAGAAGCTGGCTATAACCATCATTTCCACTTTGTCTCATATTTGTTTCCAATGTGTATGTGTCAAATAAATTCCATAGAATACTATTCTGAAATGCAAAGGTTCCTCGCACTGGTTTAAGCTGATGGAAATCACCAATTAAAATCACATTTAGACCTCCAAAATATTCATCATTTCCTTTAATTGATGCTAATCTCCTATGAATGTAAAGTAATGTTTGACTAGATACCATTGAAATTTCATCAATTACCAGAGTATGTATACTACGGTATAATATTCTCAAGTCTTGCAAAGTTTTGCTACTGAGTTCCCTGTAGGAGGGTTCTGAGCCATGTTGTACTGGTAATTTAAAGGCTGAATGCAATGTTTTTCCATGTATGTTACGAGCACTCATGCCAGTTGGTCCACACACCAAAACAGGATTTGAACCTATAAAAGGTGCAGTAAAGAATCTTAGCCATTCTACTAGTGTTTTAATGAGGAAAGACTTCCCAGTACCACCACTTCCACTAACAAAGATATGCAATGGAGAAGCACATGAACTATTGAAATGACTTTTTACTAAATTAAACACAATTTTTTGGTCTGATGTTAACTTCTCCATGTCTGTATATAATTCTTCTCTTGATAACATATTAACTTGCAATGAATGGATCAAGTCTCCTTCATTATGTATGTTTTGACAACTCTCATTCATGTAGGAACCCTCATTCGATTCATCACCAGTAGGAATATTATTTGTATTAATGAAACTATGCTCAACTGAAATTTCTTCGTTTAACAATTGGTTTTCATGAGTATTTGGTGCAACAACAACACCTATTTCATCTCTGGTAATACGCAGCAATCGAACAGTCCTTTCAATATCATGTAAAAAAGCTTCAAATTGAATATCTGATGTGTTAAATAGATTACTCTTTTCAGTGAAAGCCTGTGTTGCTGATATACAAGGTTGAACTAGTTTAGTTTCATTACGAAAAGGTAAATGTAACATAAGAAGTGAAAAGTAATACTGTTCACTGTTGCCTTGGAACTTTGGTGTCCTTATAATGGCAGGCTTTCTTCTCTTTTGCATGATTTTATTCATTGTCATTAACTTTATTCTAGGACATGATCTTGCTGAAACTAATGTTGAGTCAGATGATGATAATTTATACCATGATGCAAACTTAAACAGAGATATGCCTTCCATGTCAACTGGCCTATCAATGTAATAGTCTATTATGTTGTTATAAAAAATGTCAGTACTATTATCAGGTAGTTTTTCCCTTTGTTTTTTTGGCAACAAAATCCTGAAACGTTCTTCTTTTGGTCTTGTATTTAAGAAAATGACTGTTCTAGTTGACCATATTAGTTGCAAATGTCCTATCCTAGCTGATGCCTCTTGTGCTGACAATCTTCGTGTTTTTAATATGCAGTTTCCAATTAAATGCATTTGTTTTTTCAAAGAATACTGTTGCAAATTTAAATTTATATCTTCAAAAACTCTTCCAAGAGCATATTTTAAATCATCTGGTTCTGCTTTTGCTATGTAACTACAGACATAATAGGCCAGTCCTTGCACACCACTTACCATCTGCAAGTCCATATTTGCTCTCCACCTTTTCAGTAATGTTGGATTATATGCATTAACATACAAATCATTTTCTGATCTCTTTGTATCATAAAAATGACCACGATTTGAAGGATTTGAAATATCAACGTTAGAACGTATTTTTGTTTCTTTGGATGGAACTTTAGGAAAATCAAACCGGCAAGCATTATTTCGTTTACAAGAATGTGTGTGGTGATGAATTTGTAAACGTTTTACCAAAAAGTACAGGTCAGAGTCACTTTCTTCAGATGGTATAGTAGTACAAATAACTTTATCAATAAATCTGGTTATTTCTTCTGAAGTACTGGTCATCAATGTGGGTGCATTTGTAATCCACAGGAATATATGCAAATGAGGGCTTCCTCGATTCTGATACTCAATGCGGGCAAAGTAGTCTTCAATATTTCCCAAGGGTTTTTCTTTTCCCATTAACACGTACTTTAAAAACGCTTTCCACCTGCGTTCAAAATGTAAGGAAGAAAAGAGTGGATCTTTTCTCATATCATTACAGAATGATTCCCTGTTGTAAGCCTCATCATATGGTATATTATTTAAAAGCATATTTAACTCGGGCCAATTGCAGTCGTCAGCTGAAAGTGTTAGAAATAAAGTTGGCGGCCCTAAACTCTTAACTGTTGCTAAAAGATTATACAGTACATCTGTCCAATAGGCAACAGTACCCCGTATTTTTTTCATAAACATAAATGAATTTTCTTTTATTTTTGACAAATCAGACGTTTGTGATAAAGAACCTGCGGTTAATACACCATCTGATTTTTTCAAACGCAACTGTATTTCAATTTCATCAGTTAATTTACACTGTTCCATTTGGTTAACTGCGTACATTAAATATGTTATATTTTTTCTCCATCTTTCATCTTTATTATAAAGACGATATTGAAAATACTCAAGATTTGTTAACTTATTGGTACGGGAATCGTGAATCCCACCTTTTCCAAATGGAAAGAGCCATGGGAAAGCTAGCTCTTCACCATGAGGTATCTGTGATAACCAAACTGGTTTATTAAATTGAACCGGTATGTCTAATTTTGATGATTTCTCAAATAATGCATCAACATCAACATCAGGTACTGAATAATCAATAGGAATTGTTGCCGATTCTTCGCCGTGATGTAAAACATTAATGACATCCCCCTGCATTTTACTCACTTCTTCATTAACAGTAACATCAGTTAAAATTCTGTTAGATTTACGAGTAAAATTTGGAAAATTGAAATAGAGCTGATTGTGCTCTTTCAACCAGGAGATTGCTTTTTTCACATCATCAAAATTGATAAATTGTTGAACAGGAATACTCTCAAGCTGAGGTCGATTATTTGCATGAGACACAATTAACAATGGCTGATCTTGAACAGCATGCATTGACTTTAAGTGAGATTCAATATCTAACGGAAAATGAATTGCTAAACCTTTTTCTGCGTACTGGCCACCGGGTAATATTATTATTGTCATGAAACACTGAATTTGACTTATCAACCTGCGCTGTATAACATCAAGTTTTTGCACACATTGTGGTACAGTACCAGCATGTAAATTATTATCAATAAATTTCTTCGGTTGTTTTTTTTGCACTACAAGACTTGAACATTTACTACATAGAATAGAATTTTCATTGATAACATTGCCATTTGTCAGAGCCATTTCAAATGATGGTGGTATTGTCTTTACCTGGTCATCAAATAATACTTTTTCACAACAATAACAGAAACTTTTTGCAGTTAATCTGATTTGTTCCTCATACTTTCTGATATCACCACTTAAATCATTTATGTTTACATAAATATTTTTCTTATGTTGATTTTGTTTTCCATGGACATTCCCATTTTGAGCACTCTTTTCCTGTACGATTTCATTACTTTCATTGTTTGGATCATTAAGGTCTTCTTCTTCATCCATTTCAACATTTTCAAAATTATCTAATGATGCCTGTTTACCATGTTTACTACTTTGATTAGAAAACACAGCATTGCAATGATGTACTTCAAAAATTACGGGTGTAATTTCAAAATTCCATTGATTATAATTTTGTAATATAAATAATAAAAAAGAATCATAGGTAGGAAATTCTATGAACGATGATGACCCAAATGGACAGGTCATTCCACTCCTGTTGCGCGAGTGAGAATCAAAAATATACCAATGGTCAGATTCATCAGGATGCAGAACTGCAATACTATTTGAGCCGAATGTGCAAATGTAATAATTTGAGATGGAAAAAGCCATGTGAAATGCTTCATTAATGTCAACAGTACTAAATGGATAATTTGAAGGCATACCAACAGTACCAAAGAGAATATTTTCATATCTATGTACCTCAATATAATCATTTGGGTCAACTTGGAGAAGTTGAGGAAGCTCCCAGTGGCCGAGGTATCTTGGTGTATGGTTGTTCGAATTAGATATTATTTGATTGTACAACTCATGCCCGTTTAAGACAATGTTGTCGATATAATCAGAAGTAATCGTATCGAAACGGGGAGTATCTGAAAATACAGTCAAAAGGGCATAGAGGGCGATCGCTGTACATTGAAAACCAGCCATGTTTGATATAACTTGCCCCTGATGAAAATTTCCTTTAATGACGTTCATTTTTCACAGGCTCATACATTAAGTTCTTCAAAATAAATTGTAGAATGAGCCTACCATCCTTAAACTTCTTTTTTCTTCGATTCTTGTCTTTTTTCTTCGATTCTAGTCAATCTTCACTGCTTCTGAAAACCGCGGGAAAATATAGCTTGGGGATGTTGCGTTCGGTTATGTGGTCCGTGGAAAAGTACGTCAGTATGTCAGTATATTAGTCAGATAAAATTTCTAATACATTTATTTTATCATTAAAACTATATTATATTGACAAGAGAAACGATACAATCATCAATACCTTAATGTTTTGTACGTAAACATATCTAAAGGATGCCAGTACTATTTATAGTAAAATTTCGAACGCATTGGCACTAAATTCGTTATAATTTTTTGATTGGATAAAAATAACTTTTAATCCAATCAGAATGTTTAGATATTTTTAGTAAAAAGCGTTACCATGGCAAGGCGTCATTTCGTTCACGTGACAGAAAAGCAAATATAGACGACTCCGTCGAAAAAGTTGATGACTTGAAACGGCAGTTTGACTAAAATATACTGAATACTTTAACAAGATTTATACCTTGCTGCATTGTAAACGTTTTGTTCATTGTCATTGTAATCTACATGTAACCTTTAAGTTTAAATTGATATGTGTTACTTTCCGTCGAAATTTATCAAAACAAAGAGTGATACATTTACATTTCATGACGATTTTGATGCATCGGATGTGAACATTTCGTAAATTAAAAACTCTTCAGCGATGCTAGGGACCAAAACTTTAAAAGACCACAACTATTATCCAAAATTTCTAAAAGCGAGATAATTGATGCAATTGTCTAATACTGCTTTTTACCCAACCCCAAACCCAATGGATATCATAAGCAGTATCTTTATGACGTCGTATATTTGATACTCATATAAATTATTGAAAAGGGAAATTCAGTATTGTGTCTCCTTAATGTAGAGGTGTATATTGTAATTTTAGTTTTTATGTTCTGTAACTTAGGTGACACAATACTGAATTTCCTCTTTCAATAATTTATATGAGTATCAAATATACGACGTCATAACGATACGTCTTATGATATTCAATGGATTTGGAGTTGGGTAAAAAGCAGCCTTGTAACATTTAGTTTTCAATGTGTTAACTAGTTATTATTGTCTGGCCCTTAAGCATTTAGTAGTTCCTGTGTTGCCTTTATTGTTCACTAGCCTGTAACATTTTTGTTTATCTTTCTTACCAAAATAGTGATCCCTGATGCTAAGAACCGATACTTTAAAAGACAATAACTGTTATAAAAAATGAAAAAAGCGGGCACATGCAAAAATGACCGCAATAGGAAGCCAAAACCATCTACGGACAGACCCAATTGTTGTACACTAGAGTTACACTATTTGTAATATTCTTCATTAAGAAGAAGACATTTCCCTTGATGGTCAGCATTTTGTTATTACTTTATTTATTATTAAGTAACTGTAACTTGTTGTTACTACCTTACTGTTCACAACATCTGTGACATTTGTCTTTCTGTTACAAAATTATTGCCCGTTAGCTTTACATTCCTTGTATATGTACAATGCGTTTCTACTTACTGTGCATTACTGTTGTATTTACAGCATCTCGTTACACTCCTGACTTTACAATACCTATACATGTACAATAGTATATTTTTTTCATTAAATTTCATAATTGTTAGTTCCATTTTTCTGACCCCTTACCCTTCCGGAGCACCTGAGTTTACCCCCAGTTTTTGGTGGGGTTCGTGTTGCTCATTTCCTGTGTTTTTAGTTTCTGTGTTGTTCATTCTTGTGTCTGTTCATGGTCTTGTCTGGTGCCTTTGGACATACGAGCTTTGATTGCGGTTTGGTATCTTCTATATTTTTATTGTAAACTGTAAATGTTCCGCCAAAATCAGCAAACGTGATCTCCATAGTACAAATTGATTGTTTTAAATTACAAATGCAGTACAATATTGTACAATAAACAGACGTAAATTTCAGCCAAAAGTTCGTGCTCGAATTGTTAGAATTTTAGCATTTATTTCATTTAGATTTAAATGCAGAGTGCTTCTTTTAGTCCTTATTGGCGTAAAAACAGGCGCGAATATTTACAGGTTGCCAAGCTGGTTGCATCTTTTACATGTCAATGGGAGAAATGTTACGTGTTGTTGAAATTGTTCTTAGCAAACTCGGTTACTTCTTTCAGTTGGCTGATTAATACCACTGGTTACTCTAAAGGGGGTTACATGTTTTACAGACCTGTGTATGTAAATTTTATCAAATGTCGAGGCGGCACATCCCATCGCCAAATTGAAACGACCTAAAAAGAAAACATCTAGAGGTCAACTTAGGATTTTCAACATAGTGAGAAACCTCACACTATATAGCAAGTTCTAAATAGCCCCAAAAAGTCAAAAAATGAACAATCAATGGAAACAAACCACACCCAACTTTAGTAGTACTGTCTCAAGTAACATTATCCCCGTACCCTGATATATTTGCCTATCACAGTCAATACCTAAAATTAATATTTTAAAATGGTACAGCTATAAACATGTTCAGTGTACAGAAATACTGAACAAATAAAAGAAGAGCTGAAAGAGAAGTTATGGTCACATGGTGAATTATACATAATTTTCGTTTACTAATTATTCACAGATGGG
>JAOXYH010028349.1:0-11695 GCA_028566455.1 Botula fusca | reverse complement strand
GATGAAAAGACAGGGAAACAAAACTCCTAAGCAAGTATTGGTTATGGAAATTTCTCAAAAATGGTAATAGATAGCTTACAAAATGTAATCGAGAAAATGTATCTTATCAAGATCTACATTGATACACTGAATCCAAAACGATTTGACCATCCGTTATGTACCTTGAGCCCAAAGAACTATTTTTGGGATCCAAAATCGAACTTTTGTGCTTTATATCTCAAAAACGATAAATGTTTCGATATTTTGGCGTATTTTTCAACATTTTTCGACTATGTTAGGTGTTTTTATAGACTTTTCATTATTTATGGTAATGTAAAACCTATCAATTTTTCTAAAACGAAACCTATCTGAACAATTGACCTCCTTGTTTTTCTTTCTTTTTTTTTATCTTTTACTTGTTTATTTTTTAAGAGTTCACATTGCTAGTGCTTTGAATTTATTAGTCATTTCCGGTTTCATTTTGCTATTTTGGTCTCTTGTCAAGTTCTAGTTCTTACTCTTTATTTTCACATTTTTCCATTGTACCTAGAGTCACCTATTTAGGATTACTTCCCGCAAATCCTTGATTCAGTATTCCCTTGCCGATAATTGAATAGTTGCTGATGTACCTGTTCTTTGGCCACTTAGGGAGCAACCACTTGATTTTTTTTTCATAATTAACTAAGATTTTAAACTTTTCAAAATTCTATGACTTCAGATATGGCCTTTGCGACTTAAAAACAAAACTGGTGGTCAAATTTGCGTCTACTTTTACACGGCAATCTGTATATCAGCAACTATTCACTTATCGACAACGGAATACCGAATCATCGCTTTGCGGGAAGTAATCCTACGGAAAAGGACAAAATATGAAAATAAAGAGTAAGAACTAGAACTGACAAGAGACCAGAAAAAGTTAACATATAGCAATCAAAAGAAACAGGAAAAGACTAACAGATAGATCCAAATCACTAGCAATGTGAACTTTAAAAAATATATCAGTAAAAGATAAAAAAGGATGAAAAAGTAGGAGGTCAATTGTTCAGATAGGTCTTGTTTTAGAAACAATTGATAGGTTTTCCATTACTATGAATAGTGAAAAGTCTATAAAAACACCTAAAGCAGTAGAAAAATGTTGAAAAATACACCAAAATATCAAAACATTTATCTTTTTTGAGGTATAAATCACAAAAGTTCGATTTTAGATCCCAAAAATAGTTTTATTTTGGCTCAAGGTACATAATGGATGGTCCAATAATTTTGGATTCAGTGTATGAATGTAGACCTTGATAAGACACACATTTTTTCCGTTGCATTTTATCAGCTATCTATTACCATTTTTGAGAAATTTCCATAAAAGTACTTGCTTAGTTTTGTTTCCTGTCTTTTTAATGGTGCATTTTGTTCATGAGAACGGTCCTGCAGAAGCAATTGCTTTTCTGTATTGACACAAAATGTATTTACTTTAATTGTATGTAGTTTATTTCAGGAGAAAAGAATTAAAATGTCAACAGAAAGCAGTTTCAGTATGGATGTATAAACGTTAATTATTTGGCCTTTATATTTAGCATAGCTAGTAATCCCACGTCCATTTTTAAATTTTCATAAAATTTTGTGCCAAAACGGTCCTTATCGTACCTACTCCTTTGAAAATGTTTTACATGACGATAAAGAATGTGTAAATTATTAATTGAAAAAATCATTTCCTTTCATTAAAATTGTAATATAAAAGACATACTCATACATTGGATGAATATTTAGTTACCATTTTTTAGATTTTTAGATTTTGCGACAAAAGTCTCCTTGAAATTAGCTATGCTGACACCCAAAGCACAAAATACCGACCAATACAACATCGTTTCCTTTAATAAAATGTTGATTTAGTTTTCCTATTATGAAATTTCGATTAAAAAGAAATATAAAAAATGAATGAAAAATTATTTACCGCCTAAAAATATGATTTAAAATTCAGAGGCAAAAGTTTCAGTCAGGTGACCTATGCTAACAAGTCAGCGGGTAACAGAAAAATAAATATTGTATTCAAAATGGTCATGGCGTATTGTCTTCACAAGCGGAACAAGACTGATCGTCAACTAACAAACAAATCATTAATTCATACAATACTAAATAAATAATGTTTTATTGAAGATAAAAACATTATTCAAAAAATTTGCGGCGTTGCCTCAAACTGAGTTAATGAATCTGAGGCTTAGCAATATCAGAAAATTATAACGCAGAACTAAATTGCGTAATTTATATTCAGGATAATTATGTTTACAAAATAACTCATTCCGCAACATATCATAACATGTATAATGAATGGTGTTCCATTGTACTTTCCCAATAACCTTTCATTTTGATATTACTGTAATATTCCGAATCTCACAAATCTTTAAGTTTAAGGTGGTCGACTTTAGTTGGAGTCTGCACTTTGTACATAAATCTACTACACACGACATTCATATAACGCGTTTTTCAACTGACCGTCGTATTCCAATGGGGATTTTCTGCGCCTGCGGACCTGTTGTTGCACTCCTATGAGCTTGATTTCATTAAAAACCTTCAACAAAAGAAGGAATGGCATTTGGTCAAGTTTTTTAATCTCACCTTCCTCTACATAGATGACGTCTTGTCAATGAACAAATAATGATTTAATGACTACCTTAACCTCATCTATCCCAGTGAGTTGTAGATTAGGCCACCAATGACTCCATGAGGACAGCATCTTATCTTGCCCTGCTCAGGACTACACCTAGATTGAAGGGCAACCTGTTGACCAGAGTGTATGACAAACACGATATCTTTTCATTTCAGATAGTCAGTTTTCCATTTATCTTTAATTACATCCCATTTCCAGAACATGCGGCGGTTATCATGATTTTTTCACATCTTCCAAAACTCTTGACTGATAAGCTCCTTGACAAGGGTTATGTTCCGTCAAGATTCAAGTCAACACTTCAAAAAATCTAAGGCCGCCATTATGAACTTGTAGACCGTTATGGTGTGCCGATCTCCACCATAAGAACAGACTTGTTCCGCTTATTATAGGCTTATTCTTGAACAACTCTGAGCGTTTCTAGAAAAGCGAAGGACGCTTATCCTATCGGTGCAACTGTTCCATGCTCCTGGGTATTGATGGAGTCCTAGTTGCTCGTTGACCTGTTAGTTTTGTGGGGTGTTTGGTGTGCTCCGTATGATGAATGGCGTTATTTGTATCTTTGTGTTTGCCCATGGATTTTCGGCTTTTTTTGCTTTTCCTTGAATTCTATACCTAACAATCACTGGTAAGCAGTTTAAAAAAAAATAATACAAAAAGTGTATCGTTCTGCTTTTTCTTTATACAGATCCATTAAAATTCATGTATATTCTATATAAAAAGCGGTATTTGCGCGAGTTATTCTTTGTAAAAATATCTTATTTTATGATTCTTGTACATGTGCGCAGAGAAGGAAGCTATATTTTGAAGTGTGAAAAAGTTTCAAAAATGTTGGTTATTTGGAATTTATTATGGGCCGCTGACTGCATGATCCTTTAGGACAGAAATACGTATGGTGTATTTATTGAAACTTAAAGGGTTGTCATCAGTGGCATTAGCTGGCTTTGCCAACACTATTTAGTAACTTTTCAGTTTGAGTTTATTGGATAAGCTTACTTAAAGTGAAATAAATTACATCTGCAGTGGAAAAGAAAACTGAACTTTGGCCACGTGGACAGTTTGTCAAGTCTTACCAGTATTATGCTTCTAACTACATATGTCATTTTAATTTTATAAATAATTCAAACACAATCATCTAAATATACTTTTCTTTTACGAAATTCTTTTTTCATAAATTAATCGCATCTTAAAATAATACATTTTTCTAATAAAAATGAATTATTTATTAATTTATTAACTAACTGACAGGAAATAATATATGAAATCAAATAAATTGGTATTGCACTAATATTAAAGGTTTGCATACATCGATCTTTGCCCCTGATTAACTGAGTTATGCCTAATAGTACACAATTTGATTAAAATATAAAATTCTGTGTCAACGGTACACTCGCTACAAGGATCTGAACGCATCCGCTAAAGAGTCAAGATCAGATGACCTTCATTTTTCCAATCAAATCTTAGCTTACCAGAAACTGGAACTTACTTTCGCCATCCACACTGCGCTCGATTTATTTGCTGGAAAAGAACTCATTTTCCAGACACATAAAACTGTACTGTCCGGAATCATGGTCCGAGACCACAGTTATTTCCCTCATTCATTTCCATTATACATTTAACATATTGAATTGTTATCTCCATGAAAGTTGCAGTGCTTAAACGTTTATTCAAGTTCAAAAACTTACCCAAAATTCAGAAAAAATTTGCCAAGGCTGATTACATTGACAACCTTTTGAACATGGCCAACGGTATGGATAAAACCAAAAACATTCCAAAAACAGGAAATACACCTATTTCTACCTGACCAAATCGAGACTTTCCCAAACTATTTCACCTTCAATTTTATTTTGAGAAATTTATCTTTCTCGTAAACTCAGAAAAATACAAAGAAAACAGCAGGCAGAACTGTACTAAAAATTGGAGAAAATATATTCGTGGACAACGAAAATAAGTAAGTAAGTAAGTAAGTAAAGTAATTTTTATTTAAAGTCGGCATATTATGTAATCAACATGAGCTCTGATGAGCTCTTAAACCGACTATGATATGTATATGTATATATGTACAAACATGCATGGCATAAAAAACAAAAGCATAGTTAAAATAAGCAAAAAACTTTTCTGAGCTCCCACAGCCACCGCACATGTGGCAATGCCGCTCTACGTAGAGACTGTGGAGAGACCAGGAAACAAAATAAATAATAAGCAAATAAGCAAAATACACAAGCATTTAAAAGAATTACTAAAAGGCAAAAGCGCAATAACAGAAAGCAGAGCAAAGCAAACACAAACAGAGACAAAGATGTTTCAGATGTGAGGCAGCACAGTATGGAACCGTCTAGCACTACAGAAAATAAAGGGACCTAACTGTGGTCTCGGGCATATTAGGCGTCTTGTTTTTCATGAAATCAAATCTTGCTTTATGTAAAGTAACTTTGGTCTATTATGATCCAGAATGCCAAGTATCACTTAAATCTGGAAATTTTTATGTACTGCTGGCACTTTTTAAAACACTACCCTAACAAGAAAATTCTTACATATTTTAGCATGAAAATTTCAATCGGTAGGCTTCACTAAAAGTTCTGTAACTTTTTTTATTAAATGTGATTTTTTAATTCTGTAAGATATTCGTTGAAAGCAAAGTAATGAGCTAATTTTTACACAAAAAACTGATCAGAATTTGAATATTTCACTTTTTCATTTGAATAGGCATTCAACTATTAGTTTTCTTGTTGAAAAAGGATTAAAAAATGTAGAAAGTTCAACTAATATTTCGAATTTTACGATCAGAAATCATAAATTGTTCTAAAAAGTTCTTCTGTTATTAAAAAAAAAATTTGGTAATGATATAGAAAGTCTCTTAAAAGGGGGAGGGGCAACTTTTGTGTGAAAAAAATGACAAAAACTGAAAGAAATGACCCGGAATGGTCTTATTTGGTGATATCGCATCATTTTTGTAAAGTAAAATGATGCGATTTTGGTCTTCATGATATCCAGCTTCTAGGTCCAAGACCACAGTTATTTTCCCCATTCATTTCCATTACATGTATAACATATTGACACTTTAAATAAATCGCGCCTGCGTTATCTCCATGAAATACGCAGTGCTTAAACTTTGATCCAAGTCCAAAAACTTACCCCAAATTCAGAAAAAATCGTTATTGTTGATTACATTGACAACCGTTTGAACATGGCAAACAGTATGGATAAAACCACGCACGTTCCAAAATCAGGAAATACACCTATTTTTACCTGACCAAATCACCACTGCCCCAAAATATTTCACCTTCAATTTTATTTTAAGAAATTTGTTTCAAATAAACACTCAGATAATGGCAAAACTAATGAAAATAGCAAAGAAAAAAATGGGAAGAAATGTACTAAAAATTGGAGTAAATATATTCGTGGACAACGCAAATAAAGGGAACTAACTGTGGTCTCGGGCCATATGCCGATTTGACCCTTTTATTAGAATCGACTTGAAGCGAAGCGGACTGTACCTTGTCAGAATCGATTATTTAAGTAATGATACTGATCTATGAATTGTACGAAAGCTTAAGGATTCAAATATACTAACAACAACAAAAGCTCTAATAAGGACGAATGTCGTCAGGTATTTTGTCAGTATCTCGATGTAAGGCATCATATGATCGGTCAGTTCATATAAAAACTGAAATGACGCCCAATCTTGCTAATTTGCATATTCGCCATTTTGTAGAAAATGTTGTGTTTAACTGTACAAAGACATTGAACGATAATAGCAGAAAGCAATATTTTCATTAAACTTTTCCCGCGTTCGAAGTGAAAAATAAATCTGTACACTTTTTCCTATCGTTACATGCATTTTGTGGACAAAAAGAGAAGAAGATCCTCAATGAAAAGAAATTTTGTACCAAGAGGCTGGATATTTTGCTTATCAGTCTTTAGGAAAATGGTGGAAATAAACAAAAGAGGTAGGACCATTTTCGCCTGCATTTGTTTCACTAGTAGGGCCATTTTCAGAAAATCTATGAAACTTTACAAAAATTCATACTCTTAAAGCTTTTTATACATACTTAAAGGTTTTCAAGATAAAAAATCCAAAATTTTTACCATGACCAACTTATAAATATATAAATGAGACTGAAAACAGCAATTTCCACATTTGTCTATAAATTTGGTGTATTTATCGCAAAAATACAAGAAGCACACTCAGAACAAAAACGAAAATTTTAATCAGAAGTGTTTCAATGAATTATTCTTTGATTATAAATTATATCATTTTGGTTCTGGAAATGATTCAATACAAAATTTGACAAAAAGATGTAAAAATTGTGAAAATCTGTCAAAACGGTCTCCAGGGGCAAGCTTTGGAACTGATTACCTTTCTAATCTTATGCATTATATCTGAATGTTGCCGAACTTTAATAGTATGTATCTCAGGCATTCCCCTGGTCAAATTTTTGTCATATTGAACAACTTTCAGAAATCAATACCATGAATGAAATAAATACAGGGAAAATTGGCCATGCATCTTCGCTGTTTACAAAGGCAAAACACGCATAAAAGCTGAAGAAATGTTTTCATGGTTCAATGTGTTGAGACAAAACATCAAAACACGTTTTATCTGCAGATTTCCGTACTTGCGTTTTAGCTCGTATCAAAAAAGTTCCTGCGACATTTGAAATTGCATTATATTTGAAATAGGAATGTTAAGAAGCACCCTTTCCTTCTTGAAATTGAGCGAAAATTTTACAATATTTGTTTGAAGGACGACCGCCGGGAAACTCCTTGGCATATTCCAAGTTTCAAAGTCCAGTCGATGAAATGCCTTATACTCCGTAACATTTTACTGTTTGTGAATTTCGTTGTAATACTAAAATTATCATTCAAATGTATATGGATTCAAAGTATTTACAGATTTTGAACATCCATGGCCTTTCCCTTGTCACTGCATAGACAGGTAAGCAGTTTGACCATTGCAGAAAAAATGGCTCCTACAATACAACTATAATATTCGGATCAGGATGGGAACCTTGAAATTGTTTATTAATAAACTAATGGAATACCGATTGTTTGTTGGAAAACATGTTCACCGAATTGAACTAATATGTGTGTGTCGAAAGTTTCAGCAAAGCATATTTATAACCTGTGCAAATGTGTTTTAATCGATGTGGTTGCCTTCTGTCTGCCTGCCTAAAGCTGATTATCAACATCATAGCGTTTCATAGTTACCTCAAGAAGTTCTTAAAGTTTCTTTGATAGTTTGCAAAAAAGAAGATTGAGGTTTAGGGATCAGAAGTAATTCTTTGGATTTTGTTAGACCCACATTTGACTAAAACAGCCCGTTGAATAAGTTTTGTCCGAAATTGTTGGCAAGACAGTTGTTAAGATTTGCAGAACAACGTACAGACCCTGCAATATAGTGTTGTTTTTTTCATATAGAGATCCAGTATAAAGAAGGAAGAACATAATCGTCAGCGGCGATACAGAACGACGATGATGACTTCTACTTTTTATGAGTGAAGTGGGTGTATATGTAGGGTTACCCGTTGAATCATCTTGGAAATTCACATACATGTATGTTCGAGTTCCACATAGGTTGATTTAAGTTGGACGTTATGTTCAAACAATAAATTTAATCATTGAATCACACACACATATATATATATAAATGATATAAATATGACACTGGCGACAAGATATAAAAATCTCCTATTATGAACTGTAAGAGGTGTCGCAAAAGTAAACAGGTCAGTTTATCCATGAAGGAGAAATATTTCAATAAAAAGATAACAAATTACTCCGAGCGTATTTTTCAAACTGTTTTCATCGGAATGGTCTTCAAAAAGGATATTTTATTTTTACCAATTTAAGGAAGTGCAATTTCTTCGTCTTTTAAGATAAGGACTGGTAACAGGACAGAATAAACATGTTTGGCCACTGTTTGATAAAATTCTCTCCGTCGTCCGATATTTGACCTTTATTGGTGTCCAATACGCCTGCCCTCTACCCAGAATCACATTACCCTCTGTTGTTATTAACGGCGCATTTGAATATGTAACAAAACTGAAAACTTTCACTTTAAATGTACAGCATCAAAATAGCGATTCAAAATATGCTGTTTCGTTATTCATTAATTTCGGAAAAGATCAACTCTTTCCCCACACTTCGGATCCTAATGGAACGAATTGAATAGAAAAATTAAGATTAAAAATTAAAATCGAAAACTTAAATTGATTTTTTAAAGTTAAATGTTTAAGTTCTTACCTTTGTGTTCTGGGATCGGCATAATGAATGAAAAACTGTATCGGAGCATAGAAAATGAAATGTAAACATTAACTATTGTCGATACGTCCATTTCAAATGGCAATTATAATAGCTGTTAAATTCAGCGAAATATTACATCTTAACACTGGAAACTAAAGATCAGATATAATTTATATATAATAGATATCACGTGGTTGTTGTATTATTAATATTAGCATGAATTATCACCGCAAAATTCATCATTAACGATTAACTACTGGGGCATCAACTGGTCAGAGGAAACAGTTAATTACAAGAACGATTCACCTGAATTGGCTCAAATGGCTAAAGTTTTATATCTACAGTGGCACCTATCCAAATTTGTATTTAGTGTGTTAAACCGAACCTAATGAAATTAACTTTAAAAAAAAATCATTTGACACTCTTCATTATGGGAAATAAAAGTCTGATCGCGATTCATCGTTAATATCGTGGAAACATTTATTGTATTTCATGTGAAAAAAGATGAAATCTAATAGAAAAATTAAATTTTAATTCAAATTAAGTAGGATTACCATGGGGAACGATAAATACTGAGTGAACTCATTTTCAGTGAGCATGTTTTATTCAAAAATCAGACAGGAGGTGATACATAATCTTTAATTCTGTTCTATTATACTTTGATCTCTACTGTTCATTTCTTAAAGGATAATGCAGTAGAGAGTATTTTTTTAACGAATAAAATTCAGTTTATTCATGTTTAGGGTTTAGACAGGTTTCACGGTAGATTGTTTGATAACAACAAAATAAAATAAACAATAGCATTTCAAATCTATAAGTCAAAAAGGAGGTCAGTGTCAATGGAAAACCCATTACATAACCCTCAAAATAGTTATTTGAACAATTCAGTTTAGTTTGTTTCTAAATTTAGCATTTGACTAAACAAATATACATTTGAAGCATAAACTGAATTAACTCATACAAAGTGCAAAAGTTTATGATTAAAGAATTATAGCGTTTTGCAAACTTTCTAGACAGAAACTGTTTTTTCCTTTCAGAACTACAGTTTGGCTCCCGCAATGTTACTATTTTCATTCTTTTTGTATTGTTACATTCTAAAACATATATGTACTTTAAAATATTAGTCAATCAATCACGGCGTAAAATAAACCGGTATTGGCAGCTGCCTTAATTATAATATATATAATTGTATATTAATATTAACAGCCGCAATCTTTAATTAAGGTGATCCTTGTATATCATAGCACCTGAAAGGCCCTGACCTAGAATCACAAATCTGTCGTTAAATTACGACCGTTACATTTCTCTCAATAGTATTTTCAGTAATATTTTTGACTTAACACAGATGTAACATTACGACGACTTTGTGAATATGATGCCTGATGTTGAAACATTAAAAATGCATAACATTAATGCCTTTTTCATGTTTTCCTAACTATCTCTAAAATATATAAATATACGTTTTCACCTTTATGGAGCAGGACTTGCTTACCCTTCCGTAGCACCTGATGTCACTCCCGGGTTTTGGTGGATGTTCACATTGGTAGTGCTTTGGTTCTCGTGTCGTATGTTTCTGTTTTGTTTGTAAGCTACTCCTTTTGATTTTCAGTTCTTGTTTAGTGTGTTTCCACGCTTTTGACTTGTCTTAGGATTCAGGCGTTTTTGATTACTCCTTGAACCTGTTGCGTCGGTATTCTGTGCCGATATATATTAGTTACTTGATGAAACGTCAAAGATATTACTTTGTATTTTGAAAAATAGCTTTAAGACAACTTTTACTATAAAAATTGGATTTGAAAAGGATAATACTTTTGAGCCTTCAAACAATTGGATCAGATGATTTTTTTTCTTCCAAGTTTTCTTTCGACAGAAAATTAGAATTCCGATTGGCACAAACTGTGCGCCGTTTTAACGGATCTTTTCTTATATTGGTATGAAGTTCTTACCAGGACGACTACAGAGAGGAAGGATCTTAACCCCTTTTAATTCACGATGTATAGATGATGTGCAATCTCTAAATAACACAGTCTTCAACGATAACTTACATATTTTTTATTTATTTCAATTAGCTTGAAATTGAAGACACCACTTACACATTCACTCCCGTTTTTACATGGACTCACTTTTCAACTTGTAACGTGATGGGTGTCGTTAACGGAACAGATGCTAACCATTCCAAAGCATCGGTTTTGTGTAGGATTTCATATTCTTGATGCTAGAATTTTTTAGTTTTCTTGTTCATTTTATTTTTGTTTGATACATTTCTTATGTATGTTACATTTTTTTATTCCTGTTTCTTTTTATGATGGTTCGGATTTCAACTTCAACTTGTTACTGTGGTCTTTGCAATTCCAATGAAATATGATGATGAGCATATATTATTCAAAATAAAGTAAAATAGCAAATAAAAAAGTGATCAAATAATATACAAAATAGATAAAATAATACAGAAAAAACATTAATTTTGTAAATATGGAAGGTGAGTAAAAGTAGCATATTTTCAAATTAACTTTAAAATATACCTTCTAATTAACAATCCGTAACCAGTCTCACTAAAATGTTTTGACATAATGTGTATTTCATGCTTGATCTGTCATTTTCATCAGATTCAGTCATTTATTTGAAAAAAAAAACATTATTACCTCATTAACTTGTGAACTGTAGATACGTTTGAATAAAAATCATGAAGCATAAAAAGCAAAAATTGACATATTACGACAGTTGTTGTGTTATCAGGCTCTCAATTTTCTCCTTTGTGTCTGTTGTGAATCTTATCTCCCTTAAATAATTTCCATGAACGGCGAATTCAAGCGC
>JAOXYH010028238.1:0-11699 GCA_028566455.1 Botula fusca | reverse complement strand
TTTGGTATCTGACATTTGCTTTTCCAAGACCTTTACGATCTTTTAATGCTCTGTATTTACATTTAAGATATTTAAATTTTTTTCTTGATATATGATCCCTAATATAAAACAAATTTGCTAACAACTAACCCATTTATATCATCTCAAAAACAAGGGCCTTTTATTGATTAATTGATGGCTGCTTTATGTCACTTCAGCACAGAAAGGCTATATCGTGGCATTGTTTTAATCAACCCAGAGAGCTGCTGACCTTCATCAGGTAACTGACAAACCACACCATGTATTGAATGTATAAAATATGGCCACTTTAAGATATACGGATGATTGCGGATGCAAAAAAATCACCTGAAATTGGTAAACAAACTTTAACTTCATTTATCTGGAACCTGCACCATGTTAAAGAGAGTTAATCTGTACTTGCATTTTGTGTTGTTTAATGTTACGAAATATCCGGTGATTGTTCCGTGTTTTTGATCAAGTAAGGGAAGTACAATTCATAGAAAAAGACCGAAAATAAAGTTTTGCTGTCGTCTTCTTGCCGGAAATTCAGATGTTTTTACTGGAAGTTATAAAAAAAAGTCGGATTCCGGTTTGGAAAGGTCTGAAACGGACTGGAATTTTGTAATTATTACCACAAAGCATGATACATTTCATACCGATTTTGATGCATTGGCTGTGCACATTTCTTAAATTAATTACTCGTGAGCGATGCTAGAGACCAAACCTTTGGAAGACCACATCTGTTATCAAAAAATTGTAAAAGCAAAAATATGCCAAAATGACCGAAATAGGAAGACAAAACCATCTACGGACAGAGCTTTGAATGAGGGAGATAACTCCGTAGTTTTATTACATTTCAGTGAATTTAAACACGTTAAATTAAAAGTATCATTTCGGGCCAGTACCGAAGTACTAGCTGCTGAGCTGGTGATACCCTCGGGGACTAACAGTCCACCAGCAATGTCTCGACTCATTGGTATTAAAACAAAGTGTGATACATTTCATACCGATTTTGATAACAAGAGACGATAGAGTTAAACAATACAAATTGTTGTTTCTTAAAAATTGTATGTAGCCCCAACTGGAGGATGAGAGGGATATTGCAAACATATTAGTAAAAAGCAGTGGGCATGCTGTTCTGTTATTATAAAATTTCTACTTGCCTGCTTTCAAATAGGCAAATCAACTTTGAACTCGCATGTGCTATTGAGTTGTTTTCATTTTGAGACAGCCCCAGTTAATTAATCGTTTGTGCCTACCGAGTGATATGAACACTTTGATGGAAAATTTTTTATGTGATACTAATCATTTTGGAACTACAACTGTTTGATTGGTTGACAGTACATTCGTTGACTAATCATTTTTTTAGTGCCATCAGAATTTGTCGAGTTCATTTAAATGGCATGGTACATAACTCCTGTTGTTTTCGATCCTGATTGCAAATGAATATAAGTTGGCGAAGAGTAAAATAATCATCAAGAGAGAAGTTTTAATAATCTGGATGTAAACATATGAAAAAAAAAAAAAAAAATGGGCCATATGAAATTTCGAATGAAAAAAGGTTCCAGAGAGTCGCTCGTCCAGCATGGTGAGTACCTTCCAAAATCTATTATACTTATACATTTCAGAGAGCCTAAACATATTAACGTAACCTTTAAGATCTGTTGTGCTAGTCATTGATGAACAAAAAAGATTTTGAAGCTTGACAAGGCACTTCATTCTAAGATCAATCATTTAATTTAGATCTCATACAGACATGTGTATATTCAGGACGAGAACAAGTTCATCAATTCAACTAGAGGCTCACCTGAGCCTGTATCGCTCACCTGGCTAACATGTGCCCATTTTAGAATGTGTTTGTTCAAAGAAAATCTACATGCAAAACTATGTGCCACAACCGCCACCATGTTAACCACCCGATCAGTACGAAATGCGGAATCTTTGTAGAGAACCTTCCAGTCATTATTCCTATAAAGTTTAAAAAAATTTGGCCCTGTAGTTTCAGAGGAGAAGATATTTGAAAATTGGCCAATCAGAAACAAGAATTGCCTCTGGCGGCCATCAGCACGAAATGAGGATTCTTTGTAAAGGACCTTAGATGCATCATTCATGTAAACTTTGACTGGAATTGGCTCAGCAGTTTCAGAGTAGAAGGGTAAAATGCAATTTCCCATAGACTTCAATGCAAAACTATGTTCCACCATTGCCACCATGTTAGCCATCCAATCATTATGAAATGCGGAATCTTTGTAGAGGACCTTCCAGTCATCATTCCTACAAAGTTTCAAAACGTTTGGCCTTGTAGTATCAGAGGAGAAGATATCTGAAAATTGGCCAATGAAAAACAAGAATTACCTCTGGTGGCCATGTTTATTGATCAATCGGCACGAAATGAGGAAACTTTGTAAAGGACCTTCCATACATGATCCATGCAGAGTTTGGTTGGAATTGGCCCAGTGGTTTGAGAGGAGAAGATCAAAATATGAAATGTTAACGACGACGACGGATGCCAAGTGATGGGAATAGCTCACATGGCTTTTAGCCAGGTCAGCTAAAAAGTTTACGGATGGACGATGGACACCGAGTGATGGCAATAGCTTATATGGCCCTTTGGGCCAGGTGAGCTAAAAAGGGATGTTCCTAAGGAGCATTCCTGTCATGTTTGGTTTAAATTGGCTTGACATTTTTGATTTTTATGTATTTTTCCAACATGTCCAATAACATCCTATGTTAATTATGTCATATGGTGGCTGCCATCTTGGATGGAGGTCACAGTCGCTGGCCACAATTTTGTAACGGGACCATGAAAGGAGCGTTGCTGCCAAATGTGGCAAGTTTATGATGGATGACTGGTGACAGATTCCAAGTGATGGCAAGTTCACATGGTCGTTCTGACCAGGTGAGCTAAAAAGTCGCTCGTGCATAAAATGTTTACTCCATTGTTGTTCGCCTTGTCACTCTCAAAGATGCATTAATTGCCCAGATATCACCGACTTGTAATTTGTGATATCCCATATGTGAACCTTAATGCAAAACTTAACCAGAGATTTATGCAAAACATCTAGGTCACAGTGACTCAATTTTTGTTCGATGCCTCATGATTCTCCAAAATATATCAACTGACCAAATATTGCTGTCCTATAACTTGTAGAATCCTAGATCTGGCCCTTAATGCATAATGTAAGTAGAGTCTGTGTAGGTCACAGTGATTGATTGAATTGTAAACTGTTGTCACTTTTTAAAATGTATCCACTGACAAATAACTTGCAGTACAATAGATCTGGACCTTAAGACTAAAGTGAATGAAAGTCAATTATGCAGACAATGTGTGAACTGTAAGTGATCGAACTGATGTTAAGACTCTCAAGTACTATGACAGTAATATCCACTTATATCTTTGGCCTGCAAGTTGTAGTATTCATTGACTGAATGGTGTTTTCTTGCCACTTTCAGTATTTTTCAGCAATATTGTGACATCTATTCACCAAGTGCAAGGCTGGACTGACAACTATGTGTAGTGTAGATCAGTGAGGCAATTCATTTACTCATTACTAGTGAAGATACATCGATACAATATCATTATTGTCTGTCCTGTAATACCCAAGTTCTTTGACCTTATTGCAAAACCGAAGTGAAGTTTCTCATGTGTAATATGTAGGTCAGTGTGAGGTAACTTGTATCACACTTCTCAAATGCTATGCAAGATGTATTCTCATTATCTTATATGGAGACTTCAATACAAAGCTTGAGAAAGTTGTTTTTAAACTGTTTTCACCCACTGTATTTTCAGCCATTGGTGAATTGTGCTAATCAACATGTACATGTACATATTATCTTTCAACAGATATTACATGCCTATGTTTAAATTCTGGAAACCAGTTTTGAGTTTTGGTGCCCAATTCTGAAATGAGATGGGCCAGGACTCTCAGCAGTGAACTGGATTTACATTTTGTCACAAGGATGACTTGTGTTCAAATATGAAAAGACTTGTTAAAAGAAACAGTGAAAGCAATTGTTAACGGATAACCAGTAATGACAGACGTATAGCATTATAAATGCACAAATTTTTGTAACCTGCCAGGGTGATTTGCAACCACTCTTGTTGTCCGTCCTTTACACCAAACGTTGCTATTTGTTTTATTGTAAGAAAGAATTTTGATGTTAAAAGTAAATATTTAGGCAGAGTTACAGGAAAATAAAGTTGTTTAAACACATTTATTGAATCATATCAAAGTCACATTTTGTACAGTTGTGTTATGGAGTATACATGCATAACGCATATAGAAACATACAAGTCACAGCACTCAAAAGTGTATTTACTTGATGAAAACAAAGTTGTCTGTGAATACTGTTAACTAAATTTGAAATGAATGTTATGTATAATGAAATTGATTATGTAGATAAGAATGTATATAAGCAGTTGCTACAGTAAAAATTTGCATTGTGATTGCTGTGAAAACATGTTATATGGCATCACTGAACACAACACTGTGTGATTAAATGTGGAAAAATGTTATAAAAGACAACATACGTTCACAAATATACAAAAAAATATTTAACACAATCATGTCAAAAAGCAAATGGCATAAACATAGTGATAAAACAAAATAAAATTTTGTTCGTGCACTGTACTTAAAAACAAAAAATGTATTATGGCAATAGACATCAGTGAAAGTTGTGCACAAGATTAAGACTTGTTGCTTAGAGAAAACTTATTAACGATCCAGTAAAATTATTATCTGCATGTCAAGGATTCATTTAATCTGGAACCCATTTTAGTGGAAGGAGTACCATTTTGGTTCAGGTGGCATATATTTAAGGAAAATTAATTTTTTTTATATATATGGCAATGTTGGTGCAAATAAAAATTTACACAGGTGTGCAAGTACAGTACAGGATACAAAAATTAACAAGTTATCTACTTGGAATAGAAAAACATTTCTCAACAAGTTGTCTATGTGAACATGTTGAAATGACAATTAGTACAATGTATATTTCAAGTTACCTACTTGAAGTTACAAATCAAATCATACTAAGATAAAAATAGTTGAGGTTTCATTATGATGTAAGTTTGACTAGCACTCTTTAGGGAAAGAGGTTTTATTTGTATTCAATGTATAATGATGTTCACATGTGGAAACATATTTGATCAACTTTCATAAAATGGTGACTATGTAGAAGTTGATTATTCTCGCAACATGAAGAACGATCTGGGAGAACAATAGGATATCCCCCAAGTGGCATGAACAGTTAATAGCTGTAGAAGTACCGACACAGCTGAAAATATCTTAAGAGTGTTAATATTGCTATAATGTTAGTTGCAAAAGCCTTATTACATTAAAATTTTACGTATGTTTGATGTACAATGTACTTGAAATTGTAATATGTGAAATTACAAACCTGAAAAAAAGAAAAATTCAGTTTCTCGTGTGGGCGTCATGGTAACAAAAAGTCAGCTGGATAGAAAAACAGATTTAATGTTAAGTTATTCTATCAAATGAGTATGCAAAACCAGCTGGATGATGACTGTACTTCTACCTTTTTGAAGTTGATGGATAAAATCATGTACTGTAGTAGTTTAGTAAATGTAAAAAATTAGTTGTCTACTTACAGTGAAAACATATTTTTAAGAAGATGTCTACATGAACATGTTGAAAAGACAATTAGCACAATTTATATCTAACTTCTCAGTTGACAAATGATATTACCATATGGTTTCATTAAGATGTAAGCTTGGTCCGCACTTTTTAAGCTCGATGAAATACTCAGTTAAGTTTTGATTTGTATATACTCAATGTATAATATCATAACAGTCACATTAAGAAATACAACTAATCTACTTTTAAAAAATAGGAACAATACAAGGCCATTTTTCGTCTACTTGTTGGTTTACGGAATTAAATGACACAATTTTTAACAATCTACAAAAAAATAAAAATTTCTTTTCCAGACTTTTCATTTCCTTTTATCTTAAATTTGGTTTCAATCTAGAAAAAAATACATGTTATTACAAAACCTATTTTTTAGTCAAAACATAACATTTCCATTTTTTCTTCATATGAAACCTATATTTTATGTTTTGCAGTAATAATAATGTTTCTGATAGTGGATTTGAACCTAAGAGCCTTGATTTAGTTTTGTATTAGATAACACATTATATTGCATATATGACTGATGCAATTTAATTTTATTTTTATTTTAACCTCCACCCTTAAAATTTTCAAAGAGAATTCTGTAAACCAAAAATCTAAAGAAAAAAAATGGCCTAAGAGTTGACTACTCTTGCAAACATAATTTGAGGAAAAATATATCTTTCAGTACAATGGCATAAAAGTGAGACAACCCTTAAGTCTCCAAGATGTTTTTGAATTATTTATTCCGGTACTTTGTTAATTGAACAAATGACGTCAGATTCTTCAGCAGTTACAACTTTAACTTCATCAAGATTCAGCAGATATTCCTCCAATTGGTCCATGATCTTCAGGAGTTGTTTGTGATTTGTGGTTTCTAGGAATTCTTCCATAGGAGCTTGAAAGCAGACTAAGCGATGTATCCTCTGGTTGTCCTGCAGGTTGAGTCTGTAGACCTGCGATTTTTTCAAAGTGGAAACTTTTGCTCTGAGTTGACAGTTTTCACATTTCACAGTTGTTGCATCTTGGTTGACTTCTAGATATTTATCACATGATGTGCATTTAGTTTTTTCAGAGCATTGGACCTGGATTATTGTACCTTGAATAGATGTTGTCTTTGCTTTTACAAGAAGATCTGAAGCTGTAACTGGCAAATCATCTGCTGGAAAAATTTTAGTAGTAGATGTGGTTGTAAGATAAAAGTTATTTCTGTATAACCTTGATGACAGATTATGAAACTTGTAAGAAATATTTTCTTCAATTTTCTCAATCAGATCTTCATAGAGTGCAATGTTGACTTTTGCTGTATTATCTGCAATGACTGCAGTTCTCTTCATCTTTTTAGTACCATATATGATTGTCTCTTCTTTCTCACCAAGAAAACCAATTACTTTTGCCATTAAGTTGTACTGGAAAAGAGGAATAAAATTGTGCATAAGCTGAGTTGCATTCTTACACTATATATCAGTATTAAAGTCAATATCTAAGATGATTTTGGAATGCATCTTTTGAGGAATGAAAGTGCTAGTGCTCTAACCATGATAATTTTACTTTTTTTGGCATAACTCTGATAATCCTTGTCTAAAATATCTGGTTTTTGAACTTGACCGAGATATTATTGATATAAACTTTCAGTATAAATTTGGTTTGAATCTGTTGAGGAACTAAAGTGCCAGTGCCCTAACGACGATAATTTTAATTTTTTTTTACATCTTAAGGGGCCATAACACTGATAATGCTAGTCTGAAAATTCTGGTTTTCGAACTAAACATGTTAAACTGAGATATAAGCTTCAGTATAAATTTGGTTTGAATCTGTTGCGGAATGAAAGTGCTAGTGCGCTAACAATAATTTTGCATTTTTTCACATCTTCAGGTGGCATAACTCTGATAATCCTCGTACGAAAATTCTGGTTTTCGAACTTGACTGAGATATTGGTGATATAAAGCTTCAGTTATAAATTTGGTTTGATTTTGTTGTGGAATGAAAGTGGTAGTGTGCTAACAACAATAATTTTGCAGTTTTTCACATCCGAAAGGGGCGTAACTCTGATAATCCTTGTCCAAAAATTCTTGTTTCCAAACTTGACTGAGATATTGATATAAAGGTTCAGTATAAATTTGGTTTGAATCTATCACCAAATAATAGTGCTAGTGCGCTAGTAACTTTTAAGTGAAACATGCGCCCAACTGCATGCCCTTCGTCAGAAGATAAAGCGAGTGCAACTGCTTTGCAACTCGGCTAAAAATAATTTTTTACTTTGGTGAACTGATGATATAAACACATAAAATGGTCAAATATTAATATTTCCTCAAATACTGCCAAGATTTGCAGTTTTTTTTGTTGGAGCACATGCAGTCATCTTCTAGTTTTCTTTTGGAAGCTTAGTGCTTCTATGAAAACAGCTGAATGCAGATAATATTCATTTTTCTTTGGTCAAAAGAAACTTGATTTATCATCTGGAAACCCAATAACTGACTGTTGAGGGGCTGAAAATTGCAATATTCCAAGCCACGTCTGGGACTTATCTGGTGATATTTTATGTATGTCTGAGGAAAATCTACTTTTTCTTATTTTTTTTCGGGGGATAATTCTTGATCATTCTGTACATGTAAGTATAATGGTGAAAGTCAAACTTGACCTGTATTTCACCTTTAGTAATAAATATGCAGAAGTATAATTCAAGACTTGAAACAGTACTCAAGTTACCATTAGAAACTCACATTCAGCCAGATGGACGGATGGAAGGAGGGAGGGATTTAAAAAGTGGCAAATATATGCTCCTGCAAAATTTTTCAGACAGAATAATAAAGGGGCGTCCTACAGATTTCAATGCAAACTCTTGCATCATGTACATGATAAATTATCCAAAATATTGCACATTCGATGCAGCTTTAGCAGTCTTCATGATAAACTTTTTTGCCCACAGGCCTGCACCGTCTGTTCAAGATGTTTATAATAGATTATACTGGCCACAAGAGAAATTTTTACAAGCCCAGACGCGGCTTTTATGAGTTAGTGTACAACATGAAAAAAATGTGGGATAAATCGGATGCAGTGGCGTTTTTGAGTTGGTGTACGACATGAAAAAAATATGCCAATTTTGACCAATCAAAGTCCCATAACTCCGTAACGACAGATCAAAAGTTCAGAAAAAATGAAAGGGAACCAGGCATCACCAATCCCAACATTATTTCAAAATTTGAGATAAATTGGATGCGGCGTTTCTGAGTTAGTATACGACATGAAAAAAATATGCCAATTTTGACCAATCAAAGTCCCATAACTCCGTAACGACAGATCAAAAATCCAGAAAAAACGAAAGGGAACCAGGCATCACCAATCCCAACATTATATCAAAATTTGAGATAAATCGGATGTGGCGTTTTTGAGTTAGTGTACGACATGGTAAAAATATGCCAATTTTGACCAATCAAAGTCCCATAACTCTGTAACGACATATCAAAAGTTCAGAAAAAACGAAAGGGAACCAGGTATCACCAATCCCAACATTATATTAAAATTTGAGATAAATCAGATGCGGCGTTTTTGAGTTAGTGTATGACATGGAAAAAAATATGCCAATTTTGACCAATCAAAGTCCCATAACTCCGTAACGACAGATAAAAAATTGGGAAGCAGGCATCACCAATTCCTACATTATATCAAAATTTGGGATAAATCGGACCAGGCATTTTTGAGTTAGTGTACGACGTGCTTCGGACAGGCGGCCGGACGGACCGTGACGGAGTCAAGCGGCTACTAGACCTGCTTCCGCCGTTGGCGACTCAGGTAAAAAGTACTGTGTGGTTCTTGAATGATTACCATGTGCCACCCATATCATAGGATCTGCCTGATTTCTACATGGACAGCCTCTTAATAGTTAAATGAAATATCAAATGAATAACTTAACATAATTAGTCCTAATCAGTAAAAAAAATTTGTCAATCATGGTCCAAGTGGACCTGATTCACAGTCAATAACAAAAACCTACGAGTTGAAGTACACTTTTTTTTCCATGTCAATTACAGAAAAACTTATTCAACCCCCGTCCGAGTGGAAACTGTTCTCGATCAATTCCAAAAGACTTCTTTAACCACGGTCAAACTGGTCCTTGTTCACGGTCACTTACTTAAAATAATTCTCCATCCATCATGTCCATGGTTGGCTATATCTTGATTCTTCCCCATCCACAACGGAATAAATGGCTATTTATTCCGTGTTAGATGGGGAAGAATCAGGATATCACCAAATTACCAAATGCCTGGGGATGATCAGGCTAACTATTTTTGCAGGAGAATCAACTTCACAGATTACTGACATGTAGGTCCTTTTTTTCACTGGAGTTGTCAGTCTCTGACCAAAACATCCAGGTACAAAAATCAGAAAACACTTTCGGTCCCTTTTCCAAAATGCTCAGAATCCTGATTATCGAACGTGTCGTGTATTTTGTGTAGAGGAACACTGTGTTCAAATATTGAAAGAATCGGTCTGTTGTAACAAAAGTCAGAGTACGGAAACCAAGTGTCTACAGATGATGACAGACCCATACTATAGTATGTCTGCAAAAATTTGCAGCGATATAAAAAAACTGGTAATATTCTGATTGGACCCACATTTGTCCTAAAAAAGGAACTGTAGAAATGGGTGCAAGATTCTTTTCTACATTTTTGTTGTTATCAGAAATTTACCAACTTTTAATTCTCCCATTTTACTGCTGGATAAACTTGGTGCAAATGATATACATGGGTGGAAAACAACTTACCATAACATTTGGTTTGTTAGAATCAATTTCTGCAATAGTTGTGAACTGCAAGTGTGCCATGGCATCTTGGCTGGTCCCTGGCGTTGATGTGTTAGTGAACTGCAATTTTCTCTTGAAATCTAACTTTTTAAGAAGTTCAATGCGAGTTCCTCTGTTAATCTGAATATCTAAATCATCTGAATGGGCTCTCCCTTTAACATACTTGAAATTGTCTATTTTCACTGGCGAGTTCATCTTCTCTGCTTCCAAACATACTTGGTGCTTTTCAGGGACGAATGCTACAACGCTGTACGTCTTGTGTTCTGTTTCCATTGTGGCGTTAAAGTATTTTGTGTTTACTCTGCTTATTTTCAAGGGCGATACGTTGTAGAAATATCCTTTTTGTGTAAGCACATTGGATTCTGCGTCTCTTTTCGCCATGATGCCTTAATTTCCCGCCAATACTCGGATATTTTCGGTTGTTTATGTTACTCAAAGCTACCGGTTTCGTAACCACATTTCGGAACATTTCCATGAAATTATACTTGGGGGTTGTCTCAAAACATCAAACATACACACAGCCAAGTATTTTCTAACAAGAGAAAAGGTCAAATCATATCCGTCACATCGTATCAATTTTTGACGTAGTTGTAGGAACTTGAAATTATATGACAATGTGTATCTAAAAGCGTGTTAATTTACTTATGGATGCTCTGTTTACGAGGGTTTTCCTTATATGTCGTATGTAAAAAAATAATTGCCAAATAAGGCACGGACCATTTGATTTTCGGGGAGGGGGGGGGCTGAGATTTTTATGCAGGTCAGAAAATTTTTTTTGCCCAATTATTATTATGGCCAGATTATTCTTTTTTTCATAGGGTTAATACAAGAAAAAAAAATTGTTTTTCCAGTGGGCAAAATGTGGGCCAGAATATTTTTTTCACTCTAGACGCTGGCCAGATAATTTTTTTGGACAAAAATCAGGGCCAGAAAATTTTTTTCTAATTTTTCTAAAAAATCCCCCAGAAAATCAAATGGTCCATGCCTATTATGTAAACAAGTCAGTTTTCCCCTATTTTCAGTTTGTCAGAAAAATATGTAATAAACAGCTGCGCCAAGAGCGCATGATACGCCCGTCATCTGCTTTAATTTTGTGAAGATCCATCAAAGCTCATTGGAGTTATCATGAAGACGTATGACAAATTGCCACTTTTTTTACGATCGAAGTCCCATAACTCCTGAACAACAATGTGGAAAATTGTCAAAATTGAAAGGTGCCAAGTCTTCATGGAACTAAACATTGCGTTAAAATTTTGTGAAGATCC
>JAOXYH010028130.1:0-11701 GCA_028566455.1 Botula fusca | reverse complement strand
GTGGCACAAGGCTGGTCCGTCATTTGCAATTTGTAAGATTCAGAACATTTTTCAAAGGTGCCAACAACAAATACTGACAATGTAACTCGCAGATGATTAACGATCTGTTTCATGTGTCATAGTGCCATCACCGTCCCTTCTCGTTCATGACTCTTACCGGATTTTCGACGTGAGTAATACAACGGGTGCCACATGTAGAGCAGGAACTACTCACCCTTCCGGAGCACCTGAGTTCACCCCCGGTTTTTAGTGGGGTTCGTGTTACTCATTCCTGTTTTTAGTTTCTGTGTTGTTCGCTGTTGTGTCTCTTCACAGTCTTGTCTGATGATTACGACATAAGAGCTTTGATTATGTTTAGGTATCTTGTATATTTTATTTGTAATTATTCGAGTTTTGGTGTGCTCCAGACGACTATATATAGATATTTATAAATCTCATTATTTTGACTCAGTAGAATCTTGCGTTAACTTTGGCTTACTTTGACCTAAGGGAGGTAACACCAATTCGTTCGTTCATGACAATTCTTAAAGTTAAAAAAGAGATAAGCAAACTACTAAACGAAGAAGCTAGCCCGAACAATAATTTCACATATTCTGAGGACATATTCCTTATCACTGACAGCAAAGGCAAATATATGAGCCCAATTATTCCAGGCCGATTTAAATCTTTTCTATGAATTTGTGCAAAGAGTGATGCGAAATAAGTCACAAATAATATCCTCAGCTTTCGATAATATCAAAGCAGCACGTAGACCGTTAGTTATTACATGGCTAGTTACATGTGAACCGTCCATGAAAACTGGGAAGTTTTCTGATATAATAAGTCATCAATATCAGAGAATAGAGGAAATTCTAATAGACTATAGAAAACTTAAAAGGAACATTAACTATGCAAACACTTCTGCAAATGGAATTTTCCGGGCATGTCCTTATTATTCACTCTTGCTATGGAATAAGTCTCGGGCATTAACTGCTCGCCCAAGATTGTTAGAAAGTATACTACTCAGGATAACAAACTTTGTTTGGCAATAGAGTATTACAATCAACAACTCGAATTACTGAACCGGGGCACACTAATACCTCCATCTAAAATATCGAAAGACCAGATTATAGCATCGAAGAAGAGGCTGCACTCGCATACAACATACATAATTAATTACAGCCTCTTATTTGATGGTATTTATCCTAGAAGGCCTATTGGAAGATTGGATTACACAGAATCGTCAAATTTGCCAGGACATTGTATAGGCATGAGTGAATAAGGGATCGCCCTGTTCACTGCAGAATTTAATAAAGTCATCATATGTAAAATGATTTTCATATTTATAAACCAGAGTACTCATATATGAATTACAAGGGGATGTGGACATATTTTTATAGTTTTTATGAGATGAATGAGGGAACTTTTTCATATTGCCCAATATACACGGTTGTATTTTAGTTTTTGTGGAGATAATTTATCTTAAACAGCTCAGTCTGCGTGTTCTGTATATTTCACCTGTTTACTTCAGGAACAATTTTTACATACATTATTCGGCCATAGTTGGATTATTCACAATCTTAACAACGGGCTATTGTAAGGGAAGTCCTGTTTACTGAATTTAATCACTGGTAGAAAAAAAAGTGGAAATTACATAAGGATGAAACACTGACATAACATTTGATCACTAATACTGCAGTATACTGTCAGAGACATATAGATAGGTACATACACGTATGTCAACAACTGAAAATAGTGAATAAAGGAAGCTCTGTTAACGAATTTAATTTAAATTCAATTAATTTAGAGATTTACATAATATTTTAATTATATTTAGTTCTGCTTGCTTGTCCAAGATGGATTCAGCAGGCGGTCAGTTGCTGATGATGATACAACAGGTACCATGAATTTATTTAATAATACAAATGATAGACATGCTTTACAAAATACCCGATATAAGAACTTTTCGCTTAATTTGGATAGAGCGATGACAAGAAAATTGGAAGCTAGTAAACAAACAACTAATGTCATCTATAAATTTACGGGTGGCGGCATACACTCTCATTATACTATACTTCTTGTTCAGTGTTAATTAATGGACAAAATACTGAGAGATTTTTGAATATTGATCTTCCAAGTATACACAAGACAATCAAGAAAATTATATTAAATAGCTGGAAAATTAACTTTCAAGCATTAAAAAACAACCCCAAGAACAGCTAGCAAATTCCCAGATACCTAGTCCTCAAACCAACAGCCCTGTGAATAATTTAGAAACAAATGCTAAACACCATGGAGATATGAAAGACATAAGATGCGTGAAATGTAAACGTTATGTACAAACTAGGGGAGTAATGTGTACTACAAGCAACCACTGGATACATTATCACTATGGTAAATTAACACTAGACGAAATAACAGAAGCAGAGACGGCTAAAGATTGCAAATACAACTGCATTAAGTGCTTACCATAAAAGAATGTTTTGAAAGAAATCGATATCCAAAATTACAAATCGCGAAATATGATAATAAACAACACCGAGATAAACAACAGACACCTATGGCTTCCTTACGAATCTCCAATGAACATTCTGGCGCCTATAGTTTACTGTCTGAAGAGATGCTTACAGAGTGCTACTTATGTGAACAAAGTATCGAAGATACACCTATATATTGAGAGTCTTGCTGACATCCTTTTCATCAGAACTGAACACTTAATAATGATATCATTGACGAAACATATATTTGATGCAGCTGTATTTAATTGGATAGTCAACGTAAAGATAAAATAGCAACAGAGAAAGAACAAATGTCAGAGTTGGCTGCCGGTACGTCAAGCCTGAGTTCTGCATAAGTCAGAGCAGTAATCGATGAACAGAAGCATATAGAACTTAACCATAATAAAGATAGCTATGTGACGGAACATGCTGAAACACTGCCTAAAACAGTAGACACCAATAGAGAAAGTACATATTATAATCAGATTAACATAGCCAGTATGGACTGTATTGTTGAGTCGAGTCGTGATTTATGTCAGAATAGCGCATATATAGATAGAAGAATATCCAGTGGTAAAGAGAGAAAGCAATCTGAACTGAGACAAAAAGAAAATTAGCTTAGAAAAAGAGGGGAAGAAGTTAGAATTCGAGAGAAAATACTAGAAAAAGTACTGGTAGCAAACAGAATGTTTCTTGTAATAGCAATTCTGATAACATACATGTACTAGAACAAGGGAGACATTAATCGAATAAAGTTTATCTAATTGATTAACTACATGATAGAGAATCAAACTTTATTCTTCGTCAAATTGACGTCCAGCTTACTAAGCTTGAAAACAACTTTGAAATAGGTGAATCTAGTCGACATGAACATGATGAAGAAAACTTTGAATATGACCCCAAACATCTAAGTAATCATATTGTGGTCCAAAAGCCACGTAGATTACAGGTACAGCATAACCAGAATGTTAATATTCAGTGCACTAGTCCGAAAACACGTGAAGAAAAACATACTGTTAACAGTACTGACAAAATAGAGAACATACTCTACTCACCAGTTCCTAATGCTGTCATCTCTCAGTTCCAGGGTTCATCAAATGTAACAAAAATAACTCCCGTACCTAGAAATCAGGGACCAACAGTAGAAAAGAAGATAGAAGTTAGTATAAATGGGAGAAATCCGGCTACGCAATCCTCTGCTGGCCTTAATGTACCTCATCACCATTTATATGTACGACCTGGTACCCACCATCCACAAGCTAATGTCACCTCAGAAGCTCGACATATAACAGATCCAACTTATCATCATTTTTTACCGTTAGGCCGAAGTTATCTGACACAAAGGTAGCAGTCAAAGATAATGAGCAGAACAAGGGACTACAGTTAACATCTTATCTTTTAATTGCAAAAACATTAAGATGAGTTCTTAAAAACAGTTGACATCTTTTTGATACACGAACATTGGTTATTTCATTGTGAGTTCGATTTACTGAATGAGTTACACTCTAACATAACAGGGCAGGGCAAAGCTGTCTACACGGATGACCCTTTACCTGCATCGCATATGCCACCAGGATACAGGGGCGTAGCTATATTATGGAATAAATCCATCGATAAATACACTAAATCTATACCTGATGGTTCTGATAGAATACAATGTATTGAGATACTGGTTTGGATCCTGTTTATATCCTTTTTGGATATACTAATATCAGTTTATCTGCCATCAAAATCTACAAATAACAGTACTGACACCTTTATGGACTGAGTGGACCAATTATGAGATCTTGCGGAAGTATAAAGAAACCCTTAAAATAATTGTTGGGGGAGACTTCAATGAAGATATTTACAATCGTCTGAACAATTCGAAAAGGAAAGAGAGATTGTTAGAACTTATGAATGAATTCAGCATAATAACCAATAAAAAAGTACTATATTTATTAATTTATCAGACGTTGATGACTTGGAAGCTATGTACAGCAGATACGGCTCATTTTGATATACCTGAAAATGTTTCTCACCATCATTCCATTTTGTTATCATTCAAATATCAGATACAAAGAAGCAAACTACAAAAACCTGATTCTAGACCATCAAAGATTAGATGGGACAAGGTTGATAAGGAAGGATATAAAGAGTGCATTATAAATGGTCTACAAAAGCTAAAGAATCTGCTTGAGAATGACCAGATATATATTGAACTGACCCTCAAATTAACAAATGATCTGTTGACATCTTCTGCTAAGAAAAATTCCGACCAAAAGCAGTACGGCAAAAACAATCTGAAACTTAATATTTGGAATGTGGAAATAGCTAGTAGTTTGAAAGCTAATAAAGCTGCCTACTAGGAATGGAAAAAGCTGGAAGATCTTAAGGCGTAGACAATTGTTTGCTTATTAATAAGGAAAACCATGAGAAAAAAGTTTAGAACAGCAATAAGGAAAGAAGAAATATGTAGGATGCAGGACGAACGAGCTAATACAGTATATTCTAATCGTAATGATAAGCAGCTATTCTATAAACTAATCAGGAAACAAAGACAGAAGGGTAATACATTCCTAACAGACCTACATGTAGGTGACGAAACATTTGAAAAGGAAGATGTACATGGGTTTTATTTAACATTTCAGTGAGCTTACTATACCTTCTGACCAACAGAGCTTTAACTATGCCCATCTAGATCTCTGTAGTTTAGACCATGAAGCAATCACGAACATATGTCATTTCTATGAAATCAGACATGTTGGTATTGATTAAGAAGATGCTGTAAAATCAATCAATAGAGGTAAGGCAGCAGACATTTTTGGCATTACAATCGAGAATATTATATATGCTGGACAACTATTCATGGAATATCTTCACTAGCTGATAAACATCATGTTCAAACATAGATTAATACCCGATTTTATCAAACTTGGTGTATTATCTCCGGTATTCAAAAATAAAGGAGACAAAAACATGTCTAAAAATACAGAGGAATTAGTAATACTTCCTATTATTCTAAAAATCATAGAGTACATATTAAGAATAGATCTGAGGAAAGGATACGTGCCTTTACAGTCCAGCCTTCAAAGAGGATTTACTAGTAATGCCTCGCCCTTAAATGCAGCAATTATTGTTGAGGAAATTTACATAGAATATGAAGACAAAAATTTGCCGTTTTATATTGCTTTACTAGATGCAAAATCAACTTTTGATGTTGTTGTGCTGAAAATGCTACTACGGAAAGTCTATTTTCTTGGAATAAATCCTGCCACCTGGCTGTTGATTGATGAAATCCACAAAAACACAGAAGCTTGTATTAAATGGCAGAATACGTTCTCTGAAACTTTTCCAATCTTTCAGGAGGTTAAACAAGGAGGTCTGTTAAGTGCTGACCTTTGTAAAATTTATACCGAAGATCTGTTAGACAATTTAGAAAATGTCTCTGTGGGGTGTGAGATTGGAGAAACTACAGTTAATGCAGTAGCGTGTGTGGATGATATTGCTCTCATGGGAGGCAACCCCTACTATTTACAACTGATAGTAAATATAGCCAATGAGTATAGCCAAAACCAGCACTAGATACTGCAACCCAAGAAAAGTATGGTTATCCAGGTATGCTCCTCAAATAAAAAGACACCACAATCTTCAACAGATAGCTCCATCGATAAAAGCGTTATGCCAAACGTAGAGAAAACTCTGCATTTAGGTATCTTAAGAGCTAGTTCCTCAAAGAAAAGACAGATGGAAACGATAGAGCAATATATTACGAAACCAAGACGTGCTGTCTATAGCCTTATGCAAGCTGGCCTGCACGGTGAAAATGGGTTGGATCCAGTTACGTCACTACATATAATAAGAACTTTTGTGTTGCCTATTTTAACATATGGCTTAGAAATCATCCTACCAACAGCAAATGTTCAAATGAAGTTGGAGAAATTTCAGAAACAGCTATTGAAAAGAATATTATTTCTACATATCTCAGCACCTGATCCATGTGTTTATATATTAACAGGTTTTATGACAGTAGAAACTCAATAATATATGTAGACAACCAGATTCTTCCATAGAAAAAAAAGATAGCCAAACGTCAATTATCTGTGAAAGATAGTGATAGTAATACATGGGTTATAGCCATTAGAAAAATTTTATACAAGTATAGTTTGCCTTCTCCACTATATTTGTAGAATAATCCACCAAAAAAGATGAATGGAAGAAGATATGCTTTAAAGCCATAAGTGAGTACAATGAATGAAAAGTCACTTATAGATCAATGTACCACTAATAAATCATCGAGCTATCTCAATATGTCACATATACTTCCGGGCAAGTATTATCATTTGCTTGACATTGAACAAACATCGCATCCTTGTAAAGAATCAAACAGGCTAGCTATCAAATTGAACTTGCACTTACCTATTGCAATTGAAAAGGTCAAAATTTGTACAAAATGAGACAGATATATGTCAGCTATGTGGAATTGATACAGAAGATTTAACGCATTTCCTCCTGAAATGTACAACTTTGAAGTCCATAAGGCTGAAATATCTAAATGTGTTAGATGAATTGCTATTTAGTATAAACAACACATCTTTGGAATAACTTTCCACGAGTAATCAGTTAGCGGTATTAACTGTACGACGATATTGTCACGGTCGAAGGAGAACTCTAAAGAACTAAATCAGATTGAAGCTACATGATGTAAAATGTGCTATGCTCTCCACTCAGCGCGATATAGATATTTAAATATCAAGAAGAAATAGTATGAACGTAATTTCCAGCCAATATATATGTGTGCCTACGTAGAGCAAGTTACTTTAATAGTTTTAAAAACTTTAAGACCGGGTATATAATTTTACCTTTTAAAGTTACCTACATTCCCTCCCCCGTCTAAATTCGTAAATGATGTGTAGGTGCCGTTCAGAATTTTTTATATACTCCGGACTCAAAAGAGGTTGTCCCGAGGAGGATGGAAGGAGATTGCATAAAGAAAAGAAAGTTGGGACCGAGTTTTGACATACAGAAAAAAAAAACATTTTCCGTTAAATATATCAGACGACGTAGATGACATGTTATTTTTCTGTGGAAAGTTGTGACACAACATGGCTTTTGCTGAAATAGATACGAAATACGAAATACTTTATTGAAAACAGAATGATGAACATCATAAAAATAGAAGTCCAGGAAGAACACACAGAAATATGTCTAGTATATACATGTACATATACAACAACAGATAGAGGGATTACTCAAAGAGAGATAGTAACAGAAAATGTAATAAATGAAGAAAACATTCGAAATTTCCTCTCATTGATATACACAGGCAATTGTGCCATGCATGAATTTCATGCGAAGCTCTTTTCATGCAAGTTGCACATGAAATTCATGTCAAATTGACATAAATATTTTCATGTCATTTTCATGTGAATTTTCCACCAATTTTATGCGATTATTGTTTTCTGTATGAAATTCGCACGATTTGTTTTTCATGTGAAAATCATGTGTAAACTAGAATAGAAAAAAAAATATGTATAAAAGACAAAATTACATCAAAGTTCAAGGCAAGAATTTGTATGCGCCAGACGCGAATTTCGTGTATAAAAGACTCATCAGTGACGCTCTTATCCAAAAATATGCAAATCCAAAATCAGTTCAGAAGTTGAAGAGCTTATAAACCCAAAATATACCGAAAAAGGGCACCAAAAAAAGACCAAGGAAAATCATTTAAAATATAGTTTGCATGAAAATCATGCGATTTAACGCAAAATTATACCTAGATTTCCAAGGTCTCAACTGCTAAAAGAAAAATCAAGTATTTTGGTACAATAGTTTGGATCTGTGATATTTCATGATATTGTTGCTTATGAGTCAAGAGTATATTTTGCCTTGACTCAAATCACAAACCATAGCTGATGTATATATTTGAATGAAGTGTTTTATGTCTATGTGATACCCCTTCAAAATTTTCAGTGTTTCTTAAAATTATAATATATCCTCAACATAAGGCATATCTTTCAAAGTTTGATGGTGTCCTTCGTTGAATTCGGCTACTCTTTCGGATTTTTTGGTGTATTGTTTCAAGTTTTGGGTTATCTCCATGATCTTTTAGGCCTCTACCAATACAGATGACGTCAATGAAAGAAGCTTAAATAATAACGATTTTATATTGTTTAATTACTACTTCCTTGAATATAGGAATCTAGGAGAATATGGTCAAATAAAAATGCAAGAGAAAAAGATCACCCTATTTCGAATAGTAATAGATCAGATAATGAGTAGAAAAAACAATGAAGTTAACAAACAACAATTATTCTAGATTTTTATCGCGTGTTAAAAATTTTGCGATTTTACTCCTGATTTATATTTCGCGAAACGATAAATTCGCTAGATAAAATACTGCCAACATATTTTCCATTTTTCTATAGATTAAAGTCATCCTAGATAGTTATTCGCTACAATGGTGAATTCGCAGTGATAATCGCGAAAATTTAGTACTCGTGATTATTCCATGATTTACACGCAACAAACACAGAAGAAAGGAAATAAATAAAACAAACCTACCAACAACCGGTGGAACTCAGGTGTTACGGTAAGTCCTGCTCCACATTTGGCTCCCGTTGTGCACTCATGGTAAAAATGCGGTAGGCAGTCAGAATGAGAAAGGATCACAGGGAAGACACTATGCCACTTGTCGGGAGAGAGATCATTATCGCATCTGCGAAATTACATTCTGTAACGAACATTCAATTCATAACATATAACTAACACAGTGAGGACTTCTCCATTCCGAAAAAAAAACAAACTCTTGATTAAGAAGCTTCTATGTAAAAAGTATACCTCTATTCAAAAGATCTGGATGGGAAACGCATACAGTATCATATTTATTTTTTTTTATTTAGAAATATATACTCCATACGTAAGTGATGCTGGAATACCGCTACAAGGAATTGGAATTTTACAGTTGGAAAGCTGAGGTAATCTTTTTGCCGCAAACCTAAGGTCTAAGCCGTCCTTTTCAATTTCAAGATGGAGATCTGGGTATGAAACATGTCTCTGTGTTATACTCTATTTCGAGTTCATTAGGATAAATACGATCTAGAAAGTACGCAGACTTAGAATTATTTTAAGGGAGGACATTGTCTTTATAGCGGAAGGTGAAATTAAAGCTGTTTCCTCTGAAGAATTAGCCTCTGTACAAACTTTGCATCCTACGAATAAAAAATAAAAGTCGGCTAGCAAGGGAATACAACTGGAACCACTGGATACCGACTGTCTGCTGAAAAACCGATATACATAGTAATATGGTGTCAATTAAGAAGTTGAACGTTTTATTTGTCATTGTCAAAGTTCGAGCGTACTACTTGCGAAAGTGATGAAATATATGGTTTTCCAAAGCTGACGTTAGCGCTAGCTAGCGTTTTGTCAGTGAAATAATTTACGTTTTTTTCTCTTCATGAATCTTTTTCTTACGCCTAATAGAAACATGTTTTGTGAAGTCAACCACGGACAAAACTGAACAAAACATGATGCTTTCGTTTTTCAAAACATTTTAGGATTTTCATTTCAAATAACGCCTTTCTTGGAAATATTCCTTACTTGCTACGCATCTGCTTACTTTTGAAGTTACTTCAAAGGAATTGCATGAAGGTCAAACAGATTGGTCAGCCAAAAGAGAAATCAATAGGAATGTTTAACTTAGCGTTTCTTCGCAGAAGGAATCATCTGATAATACAAGACCTGATCTCATATCCCTTCATTCTCGTCATCAGGACGTCATAATTCATCTTTGACAGCTGCCATTAAATGCAATGTTGTCTTATATTTTATTTTGATGGCCTTTCATTGCCACATGTACACTTTACTGTTGTTTTTGCAGAAAAAAAAACTTTTTTTTCTTGACGCCACAGTCAGACTGCGATGATTACAATTAACAACATAATTGTAAAGCCACGTGTTTTAATTGACCTGTAAACATAGCAGGATATGTCTATAATGACAGTCTCTAAAAGCTTTAAACAGCGAAACAAATTATAAAATCACAACAACAGGCATCAAAATTGATGCGCGAACTTGGCACAAACATTTACAAAAGTAATGGAATTACAGGTGAAGTATATTGGTAGCTTTAACTTACTAGGTAGTTTGTTTTGTCAATGTATAAAAAAAGATAAATTTAATACAATATTATAAAAAAGTAAAATATTTTAGCATCACTACATCAGTGCAATAGTTCAGATATATTTATTTTCAAATTAAATTCTTAAAAAATGATGAAGCATTCTTTCCATTTTGTTCCTTCTAGACCTTGAGATTGCAGAGGGTTGCATCCGAAATTTAATTTACATTATATACATTAATTTTCCAACACAAATTGACAAAACTAGAGAAAAAATGGGGGACGAGTAAATTTTAAACAAATATCAAGGGAAATTAAAATTCAATAGAAAAATTATATAATATAAAATAAAATAGTATGAAAAAGATACACTTGTGTAAAATTAAGAAGTTTCAATAAAAAAAGTTTCCAAAAAGTTTCAATAATGCCTTATGGTCGAAGTATTCTCCCTGAGGTTAACCCGCTCCGGTAGTCAACACTTCGGTGCTGACCCAATTCATCAAACTAAATTTGCCGTTCAAAAGTTTTGAATTGTTGAAAACACTACGGTTTTTCTACCCCAAGGCATAGGATTTTCTTAGTCCTATTTTGGTGCTCTTTCCATTATTGGGTTTCTAAGCTCTTCAACTTCTGAACTGATTTAGGATTTGCGGTTTTTTTTATATGATCGTCACTGATAAGTCTTTTATAGACGAAATGCGCGTCTGGCGCAAAAATAGTCTTGCCTTGAAATTTGATGTAATTTTGTCTTTTGAAAAACTGGATGATTTTCACTGCTGGTGGAAGTATTCTCCCCGTGGTTAACCCGCTCCGGTAGTCAACACTTCGGTGCTGACCTGATTCAAACTAAATTTTGAAATTGTTGAAAACACTAAGGTTTTTCTACCCCAAGGCATAGGATTTTCTTAGCCTATTTTGGTGCCCTTTATCATTATATTTGGGTTTCTAAGCTCTTCAACTTCTGAATTGATTTTGGATTTTTCTTCTTTTATAAGAGCGTCACTGATGAGTCTTTTATAGACGAAACGCACATTTGGGGCAAAAACAATCTTGCCTTGAACTTTGATGTAATTTTGTCTTTTGAACAACTGGATGGTTTTCACTGCTGGTGGAAGTATTCTGCCCG
>JAOXYH010028021.1:0-11702 GCA_028566455.1 Botula fusca | reverse complement strand
AACATCTAATGATTTAATTGAATGAAAGTATTACAGAGCAGCTCTATACTTTGTAACAATACTGCAACATAGGTAATCCTTTTGATGGCTTTCCAATAACTAAACGAGTCCATAACAACTTCATTTTTTTATAACTTACATTTCGTGTAACTAACTTTTTTCCCTTTTACAATTTTTACATATTTATTTTTGTCATTATTTTTTTTCTTGTTGATCAACTGTGCCTAAAGATACAACATAAATGCAAGTATTTGAACCTAAATGCATTTTACACTTATAAAGTTCTCATTAAAACATCATCTAATTTTTTACTGTCATGAATTGTAGAAATAACAATTATTGAAGTAAAAACAAAAACATAACTCATCAAGTAAGAGTTATTTTATCTTAATTTGCTACTATTTTTCCAGAAAGCTGTCTGCAAATCAGCAATTAGTAGTATATCTATCAGTGCACAGGCTGGTTTACAAACAATGCATCCATCAATATCTGAACAATAACAGTTATCACTGGGTATAACCTATCTCCCACCAGTCATAATTCACATCCTAATCTACTTCAAACAGTATAATTTATATACTATCTACTATTCTCAAGCCTTTTTGTTGCCAATTGTCTAGGTGTAAACAGATTCACAGAAGAGTGTTCAACACAACAACTTGGGCTTTGCTGTTATACCTGCTTTATTATTCCAAACTTAGCTGAATTATACATGTACAAATTGCAGTGGGTGGTATTTATCTTGCTGTGAAATTCCCACATATCATCAATATCTGGAATGGGAATGGGAACTGTGATTTTACTCCAAGTTTGAGAATGAGGTTTGTATCCTGGCTTTGTGGTCATAAAACCTTCGAGTATGATTTTTGTACTCCCGACTGCGAAATTAATCAATCAAAATGTTGGATTGCTATTTCAATCAAAGCACCCAGCAAATTTTTATGACCGTGGGGGCCTGGTGTTTACTTCCAGACAGGGGATCTGAAATATGGCCCTTCAGGATATAATGACTTACCTCATCAGAGCTAGATTTGTCCTGGGGTCTCTGTGGAGTGGGAGGGGATCGTGACTGTGGGGGTGTGTGGGGTGGCAGTAAATCTGGCAAGGCTCCACTACTAGCACTATGGCGTGGGGACTGGAAAGCTGAAATAAATGAAAAAATCCTTAGCGTAAAGTTTATTTAAAGGTAAATAAAAGTTTACTTCCTTTAAATATAATATTATAAACTAAGTGCACTTGATAATTTTCCTGACTGAGCAACTCTTTACAATATATTTTTTTCCAAAGACTTCATTTTTGTAACCATGCACTTAGTGATAACAAATAATGAAGATATGTTTGGAAATTCTGGAATCAACACTGTTAAGTACCGTAAATGTATATTAACAACATCAATACATTCATCTTTGATTGTTTGGAAAGATGAATATTTCCCCAATATCATCACAATATATGGTTAGACCAGCAGGCTGAGTTATATTTTTATAGTGCTAGAACTCTGAGGCAACAGTCCACAGGAGAACGTCACCACATTTGTAAACATTTAAACTCCAAGCTAACAAGTCTTTGCTCTTTCTCCTTAATGTTTTGTACTTGACAGGGAAGGTGCAAACACCTTTTTTAATGTCTGGTCTAACCAGACTGAGATCCAAGTCATGATCTCCTACACTCAAGGCGAGCATGCCAACCATTATACCCGAGTTATAATTATCATCATTTAGTTCATTTGTATACAGTCATTCAAATATATTAACAAAGTGTTTACCACTAATTGCACCTGGTGCTGATGAATTTGAAGCGGTTTTGGCAAGTGGTGGCTTGTTTCTCTGTAAAGCTTCACTCTTCCTGTTTCTATCATGCTGCTGGTCTACAAATGTTGTATCAGACTTGTTCTGAAAGTAAAAGAACAAATAATTCATAAATTTTTTATTACTACACGATTTTTTTTTAAAATACATTTCTGTAAAATACAATGCAGGTATTGAGATTTGCCCTGAACCACTGAGTACAAGCCATAACAAACAAAAAACAACTAAAGACATAAATATATATTGAAGCTCCTTATTTTATATGCTGAACATATGTATCATACATAATATTAATAATTTTATATCTATATGGCCATAAACTAGCTGTTGAAGACCCTGTTTTATAGCTTCTTCAATACAGGTATCAGACATACATCTTTATGTTAAGCACAAAGGTTGCCCTACATATAAATCAGCAACAGAAACAGCTAGAAATCATGTTTTAAATCCCATGTTTTCAAAAATTTCTATTTGAGAACCATCTTAGACTCAGTGCAATACTTGTTAAGGTGCAAAATTAATGCAGTTAAATTTTGTGGTGTAAAAATTGTTTCGCACTATCAAGGAAATTTCATATTCCTGTCACGATTTTATCAAACTTTATCGAACAAACCCCACTAATCTGATACCAAGGGACAAAGGCATTATTCATTTTTGTTTCAAAGATTTAATTTTACAGCCTTATTCAATTTTCAAAGCTTTCAAATTGCAGAGAACACAAGTAGTGTTTAACTATGTCTTGAAGTATTCAGTGGGGAAATCTTATTTCTATTTCTCTGATTAGTCCATCCTCTCTTACAAAATAATCCAATTTTCTCCCTGTACTTCCCATCTCAGACTTCAATGACCCTGCCTAATGTGATGTGATATTAAATAAGAATTGAAGAATCTTCGGAGAAGTGAGACTTTTGGTAATACTGTCAAATTGTAATGGATTCTTCCCCGTGATTAACAAAACTATCAATTGTATTACGCATCAAATTTTGTTGTAACTGAGGGAAGTGTCGGGGTGACAAGTATCGATCTTATCTACTTGAGTGAATCTTCTTTTTCCATTAATTTTCCAATTTCATACCTCTTCTTACAGATTCTTTCAATTAATGAAAATTCACTAATCCGTAAAATAAATATTCATTAATAAGAAGTGTCCAACTTCCTGGAGATGGTAGTTGCACTAATTATTGTAAGAATTAACTCCTAGAACATTAGAACTGTCAATATAAAGTCCAGTAGTCAAGTGATGAGTTCACAGTTGCAATAGTCAGGCTAGTGGCATAACCACCAAGAATTTCAAAGGCCCAATAGTTTAGAAACAAATACTTGCAAAGTGAAATTTAGACAGACCCATTTCCTACATATTCTGACGTTCTTCCTTGACGAAGGTTCTTGGGCCGAAAATTTGGGACGTCATCCTCTGTTTCATCGTTTATTCCATTTTGTTTTTACTCATAGATTTTACCCTTATTCATGCAGCTCATCCATGACTCTCTCTCACATTTTGTTTACATTTCCTACAAATACCTTCATTTGAAAATGAAAGCTTTTTAACAAGGAACTCTCTTAAATTTTCAAACTGCATTAATTTCTCCCGGAAATTTCTTGAGGCATTCCTACTTTACCAATTACCATGCTGCATCTGTCAAACAGATTCTTAAAAGTGAAATTCAAATTTAATTTAAATTTAGAGCAGCTGACTGCCTAAGGCTTAAAGAGATTCTATGCTGCATATTCAATCATGGAAATAACATGCTGTGTTTCTAATGAACCATGAAACCAGAACTGTCTTGATGAAACCAAAAAAATTCTAGAATATAATTAGTTATTTCATAAACCATCAAAATTTGTGTAACTAAATGATTAAGTCTCGGCAGTTGCCGTTAATTAGAGCATTTTTTAATCAATATGGAAGAGCCTCTGCCATTACATGCCATCGCATGGAGAACACTTGTCTGTAGCAGCTTTCATCAACAGCTTCAGAAGAAGATGCACAACTCTGTCATATGAGTCAGCTTCTAAGTAATCAAGTTTTTCCTTTTGACAAATCAGAGAAGATATCTGTCATTAGCAGAGAAAATGAAGATATTATCCCTAATTTCCTATTCTGTGGCACTGCAATTTACTGTTCGTTATTCATCAAATGACCTGCTACATGCATTTCTTCCTGATTACTGATGATGTGGACAGAACTGTTTAAATATATGTCATCAAGATGATAAGTAAAGAATTTCCATAAACAATTTATTTAACCAAGACCTTGGATTTTTTCAAATTATAATTTAATTTGAATGCATCAATCTTTCTAATTTCTTTTGACCAGTCAAACTGAATGCGGATGTAAATCTAAGGACCCATAGCAGTATGTACATTGTATCTTAGATATATCAACATTGTACTATCTAGGTAAAATTTAAGACACACAAATTCAAATTTTATTGTGAAGTTAATCCACGTCCACAAACAAAGCCTTTAATATGTAATTTATTTTCACTATTTAGAAAAATTTATGGTCCAGTTTCTCACTAGCTTCATCTGACTAGAATCCATCCATTTATGGAAGAACATTGTATTTTACATGCAAAACTACAATGATGTCCAATTTCTTCAAACAACACTAAAGTTGTGTGCCTAAATACTACTACAGTGGAACTTCGATCGCTTGAACTGCTATGGCTTGAACACCATGGATATCTCGAACCTGTTTTTCTGTCCATTCAGTACTTCACCTCAATAGCTCGAACACCCCTCTAGCTCAAACTATTTTCCTTGGTCCTTTGAGTGTTTGAGCCATTGACTGTACTAGTATTTTTAACAGCTATCTGTCCATATAAAGGTGTTTCTCTGGATTAACAGGGCTACTGACAGAGGTACATTTGCTGAAGAACTGTACATACTTTCATCCTTCTTGCATAATGGAAAAACTTTCAGAAGACATGAGCTAGCAGTTGTTTTGAACACTTAAATTAACATTGGCTTTATGTAACTTGTATAATTGAATTAGTCAAACCAATTTAAGACATTCTGAGAGCACTAGTTTTCACAAATACAATAAAAGATCATCCATTTTTGTCCCTGGAGATTTCAATGGATCATATTAAAAAGATCTGCCACTAGCAGCTGATCACATTGTAATTTCCCTGGAGATCTGCCTACAAAATATACATTCATCAACCTAGATGTTCATTTTAAAATATTAATGACTGAGACAGGTTTTATATTTACAATAATTTCCCTGTCTATCCAATTTCCATTTTGATGCTAAATGACAATTTTCCTATTTTTCCTCCCTCCAGTTTACATAAACCTAATAGTAAACTTTCAATATTTGTACCGACATAGCCACTGTGGATTCACTTGCCATTTGCTGTATGATCCAATGATTTGTATGGTACAGATTTCTTGAAACATAAACTTGTAGTATGGTACATGTATGATGACATGATGTGTATGGTATTAGTGATTTGTTGAGATAATATTGTATATATGTGATTTGCTGACCAAAACATTTGCTAAGGTATGATGATGTAAAGTATGACCCAGTAATAGTATGTGAGATTTGCTTTGTTGTATGGTGCCACGATTTGCTAAGATCTGGTAAACCAACATTAACTTGCTGTATGTACAATGATTTCTCAGACAATGCAAACTCTCTGTAAAGTAGGAGTGACTTCCAGAGACAACACGGACTTGCTGTATGGTATAATGAATTCTTGAATTAATGAAACAACAGAACTTTCCTGTAAGTAGGAGTGATTTGCAGAGACAATATGAACTTGCTGTATGGTAATATGAATTCTTGAAACAACAGGAACTTGCTGTAAATGAGTGATTTGCAGAGACAATATGACCTTGCTGTATGGTATTATGAATTCTTGAAACAGCACGAGCTTGCTGTAAAATAGGAGTAATTTGCTGAGACAACATGAACTTGCTGTATGATATTATGAATTTTTGAAACAGAAAAAACATGCTGTAAAGTAGGAGTGATTTGCTGAGACTTGCCTATTTTACAATGATTCTTGAAACAGCACAATGTATGGTCTGATGACTTGCTGTGACCTGAACTTGCTGTCAAGTACATGTACCAGTGATTTGCTCAACCAACCCAAACTTACTGTATAGTATGAGTATTTGAACTTGCAGTATGGATGATTTCTTGAAATTAAACTTGGCCCAAATTACAAGTTATCTGCTGAGACATAAACTTGGTATAATGTATGAGAGATCAGCTAAACCAACATGCGTGTAGGGATTTTGTGTCATGAATTTATACACCATATCCATTCTTTTCTTGTATGAATTTGCTGGTTAGAATAAAACTTAGCAGAGACCACATAAACTGCTGATTGAAAACTACACTGTATAGGTCAATACAATTGACAAGTCCAGACTTTAAGTACAATACATCTTGTTAATGGTTGATATAGGTGTATAATATGTAATTTACATTGTCAATTAGGTGAAAATAACCTTCCCTCAAATTCTATCAATCTTCATACCTCTTCATAATAATGTAATAATATATTGCATAGGTCTAACATGATACAGGTAATTGACTTGCTATAACATTGCAAGGGGTCAACAATATCCTTTACAAGTTGCTTTCTTTGGCAAATACTCTAAAATTTTGCAATTTGATTCAATAAGAAGTTTCTCAGTAAAAGTTGGTCACAGTGACCTATATTTGAATGCAATGACTTAATAACAAAGTTGTACACATTTCCCATTCAGAGCTATGAACTTCAACACCTCCACTTTTCAACCCTCCATAAAACACACACTGACCATGACTCTTGACAGAAGATCAAATGGTCACTTGCAGGGTTAACCTTTTAACCACCCATAGAAAACTATGAAAACTAATAACCCATATCAAACTGCTCCGATTTATCTTTCTGTGTGAAAAATATATATATCACTTTAAACAAATACACGATTTATGGGGCTCTTCATTGTTGGCATGGTGCAAAGGGAGACTCAAGTTATTTCAGATGAACGTTTTGATGTTATAACTATTTGGAACTCATATTTCATTGTATCTTGTTTGTCCACTAATTAACATTGACAGTAATTATGATTTCAAAAAGAATAAAGAACTTTTAAAGGGAGCTTCTCCATAGAATTTGATGTGAAGAGATATGGTATGGACAAAATATGCTGTCTAATTTATTTTTTGGACAGTGTGTTCTGTGGCAATGTCCATCTACGTCAAGCCTGCAAAATTTATAATGACTCTGAAGCCAGTGATTTCTATGAAGAATCAGTGTGCAAAAGTCATCCATGGACACCCTCCTATGAACTTTCTCCTGTTGTTTTCATAGTGGTCACTCAAACACAATGACCCCTGACAGCTGACCATTACAGACCTGTTTGCAACACATTTTTTCAATAGCCCATAGAGATCATTTCTGCTATTTCATGTGGAAATTATTTGGTTAAATGGCAATAACCAGAACAAGCTATTTATTTTCTCTGGTATAGAAAAACAAACAGGGTAACTCTAGAGCAGGAAAAGTATATCCACCACAATCTCAGGGATCAGTTGTAATCTTTTCTAAATAAAATTAATACCATAAAAACTCTAATTTACTGAATATAAATAAACATGTCAATTATACAGACAAACACAAGGTGTCTATCATAAAAATCATCACATTTTGTATGCAATAATTGTAGATATTAAAATATATACTACCAGATAAAAACAGATTAACAAAACAAAGACAGAAATTTAAGAAACGATAAGCCCAAATGATAGCTAAGCAAATTGTCTACAGTATTTTTTCCTCAAAAGCATGATATCACATCCATGTTATAAATTAACATCTAAACCAAAGCATATGACATTCAAAACTTTTTTTTATGTTAAGCAATCAAGAGAACTAATGGCTTTCTGACCTTATCTTGACCAAAGGACTTCAGAAAGTCATTAAAGTAAGTATGTAGGTAGGAAATAGACTTAATTATCATTATACTCAAGTATGTTGGTAGCCAAAGTCTACTTAAATAGTGCAGGGTTTGTGACGACTGGAACCTGAAGCTGCTGGAACATGATCAAACTGATCCTTTAAAACTTATATGTTTTGGTGCAGAATGACCAAATAAATTAGCAATCTTATTAGACTTCTGTGCTATCAGTAGATGACTTCACATTAATAGCTCTGAGAATAAAGTTTATCTAACAAGTATCATCACCTCTGATAACAACCATATAGATGTTATCATAAAACTGATATCTTATTATACCCCTAGATCTCAATATCTCATATTATCAATAAGGCTTATATCAAATTAATCTTCCCTAATTTTATATGTGTGAAAAATGCCTGAAGACCTTATGTTTGATGTGATCAGGTTATGAAATTGATCTCACACCACTTTCATAGCATAAAACCTTACGATTTACACATTATTTGGTGCCTGCAGAGCTAAAGGTGTTAGTTCCCTCCTTCCCTCACCTGTCAGGACACCTGAGAATGACAGGTTATCTATACCAGATTGTTGTACCTGGATTCTGCCTTGGGTACCCTGTAGGTGGTTAATTTGTGTGGTCATATTTCAGTGAAACCGATCAGGACAATATTCCCATCATACATCATGATACTGTAACAAACAGTATTATTTACTTCAAACTGAATGAACAAAGACACACACGGAAAAGACAGCTACATGAGACTGTTTACCAAGCATAAATTCAATTCTGTCACTAACAAGTGATTTAGGCATTATTAAATCTAAAAATTTTAAACCATAAAATATTGCAAAAAGACCTCACAAGCAATCTTGGTTCGCCAATAATACAAGCGGATCTTGCCTTGCTGTACTTTTCATCGGAAAGGAATCACGACCCGTGACAAAACCTAATTTATCATGTAATGAACATTATAAGGGTAGATTTGCAAACATAAAACTACAGATTGATAATTAGCTCAATCAATATCAGATAATTGTTAGACAGAAAACCCACAGTTTGGTATTTCCTATAGAAATCAATGTAAATGTCTATAATCACCATATAGGGGATGTAACAGAATCTGTAGGATGATTGGAAATTATAACCTAATTAAGAATATACTAGACTGAAATAGACAGAAACCCTTCCAGATATTTTGCAACAATAAGGATGGTTTAAAGTACATATGACCTTTATAAAACTGAAGTAAACAGACATAATGTTTCTGCAAATATCGACAAAATAAAGCAACACCAGGATATAACTACAATGCTTACTATAATTAACTTACAAAATAAATTTAAATTATCTATAGTCTCTGTGATATTTTCAAAAACAGCGAAAAATGTTTAAATGCCTATTTAGTCGCCACTCGCAGCCGTAACTTTGTTCAACAAATCATGCTTGTTAAATTGATGGATTGAAAGGATTACGAAACAGTTATACAGGATTGGTATGGCTGCCCAGACAGCTTAATAAGGAATTACGAATGTTGCTGAGACAGTAATGAGGGATTACAATTGTTGCTGAGGCAGTATAATGGCAGGAAAAACAGGATTTTCTGATAACCTTACAACAATTTAATCTACCAGTCTCCTATCATCCTGTCCATGACACCCTCCGCCATCGATCTACCATTGGATGTACTTTTATACAGACTTGCGAACAAAACAGCATATGGTCAGCAGACTCCTGCCTCATAAACTTGACTGGATTATTGATCAGTTACCTTAACATCCCTTTCTATGGAGCTATAAAACACATCTGAATTCAAACTTCTCTTTTTACCGGGCTATAAAGTATCGATAACTTACAGTAACATAAACCTATAAAAGACATTTATAACCTTGTTATACTGCCGCTGTATCATCTAATAAGGTTTTCTGTTCAATACAACACAGCAGAAACAATTGTACCCGATTGTAATCTGATATATACTCCAAAAGGACATTGATTTTATCCACGTCCAGATTAATGTGACCCAGAAAAAATCTATAGTTTCTTCAAATATCATTTAATTACATGGAAATGGGAACAGAACGATACAGGAAGCTTATTAGAATTCAATATTCTAGCTGATAGCTAAATAACAATTTGGCCAATTACTTCAGAGATAAGTAACCTGAAGGCAGGATGTAGGCACAGATTATGCATAATTTTACCCTCAAATCCTTTATAATGACAAAATTACTTCATTATCTACCCACTTTATGGTACAATGCAGTTACTGACAGTGAAAAGTTCATGATATGGTTGTTCTCTGATGTATAGTGGGGAAGAAGGCTGAAAATTATTCTTTGTAGAAGAGGGATGGGTGGATAGATATTTTCCGTCCAACTGCCATACATAATGAATAATATCTGACCTCTAGACATCATACTCTGCTCAGTACTTGGATGATTGATTGATTGAATAGAGTTTAACACCATTTTCAGCAGTATTTCAGCTATATTGTGACGGTCAGTTTTAGTGGCAAAGGAAGCTGGAGTGCCCGGAGGGAACCGCCAACCTTGGGCGGGTAACTGAAAAACCTTATCACGTTCGGTTGGTACAGCTGAAAGTTGAGTGCCCCCTTTTGTTGTTTACAAATGGGGCGCGAGCTCACAACCCAGAAGTGATAGGCTACAGAGATCATACAGGTAAACCAACTGCCTTAACCACTCAGCCACCCAGGCCCCTCAGTACTACTTTGAGCTTTGTACCTGAAACATGAAATCCCTTGATTTTGGAGTCAGAGTATGGTAAGTGTATTTAAAAATTTTATGTCCTCAAAGCCATGACAGGCCTCACTGTATGGCGTGTCTATCTATTTTTCCCCTAATCCAACCAGCCGGTGATTATGAAATTCTGTACGAAGATTTGAAAGGAGACAACTAAAAGTCCTGATTAATGATTTAATTTCATTTTAAATTTAACATGCTTTGGAATTAAAATAAATGTTTTTCTTAAGTTCTGATTGGGTCATTTCCTGTTTCATAACCCAATCAAATGATTCCATCAATCTATCAATGGGTGATTCACTGCTGCAAGTCAAATTATTTTTACAATGAATTATTTCTTGATTTCTTGACTAATGACTTTATTTAGGAATCAGCAGGGGACCTAATCAGGATGTGCCAAAACACACATCGAAAAAACTGGAAGTAGAGGGCTGGATTAGGATGCTTCATTAAACCAACGGAAATTGACTGCAATATAAAGGGTATTTAAGTTGGTTATGAAAGTAATAAAGTAAGAAACTTGATATGTACCCACAAATTACATCGTCTATATACCCGAACAATCAAACTCTAGAGCCCACAAATTTAACACAAACTTCAATCAAGTGTCAACAGACAATAAGGCATCAAATTTTCTCCGTCAATAAATTTCCATTGTAATACGGATAATATGGGGGATGGATGAGCCGATTTTGACATGTAATTACTGTTTTATGAATATAATTAACAATAAAACTTTAATTTTTATTTCCTTGAAAAGGCAGCTGAAAAATAATTTGAATTAATTAAGGACGAGGTGTGGGCACCTTCTGAACTCCCACTGTAACAACCATGTACTAACAAGTCCTTGAATGTAATTTACTTTGGTACTGAAATGAACCATCCTATTTTGCATATTCAAATACCAAAGCTTGGCCTGGAACCCTATTCTGGTCATGACACTTTATGTTAGATTGGATGGAGGCTTTGTATACAGTGCCTTTCTTCATCAAATTCTGTAAAGACAGCTGAATGCAATACACAGAAACTAACAGCCATATTCCAAGGGTCTCTGCAATTTTTGAGAAATCAAGTGATAGTTCATTCTGTAATTTCACAGCTTGTTTAACATTTATGGCCACCACTTTACAAATATCCCAATAATCTGTAGAATTTCTTCATCCAAGGTAATTGTCATAAATAACTACCCTTGTTAAAAAAATACTTGTAAATTCCTGGTGTGAC